>JAWDGP010003874.1:537500-592500 GCA_033675545.1 Elysia crispata | reverse complement strand
CCACATTGCGCCGTACTGGAAATATTTCGCCGGCTTCAAATCAATCAAAATTTCTTTTCTGATCTTTTTTTTTTTCCTTTTTTTTGGGGGGTTTATTCAAAATTAATGTAATTATTATCTTCGATTTCAATGATTCGTAACTAAAAGCAAGCTAAAAAAAAAAAGAATTGTCATAAATTGTGATAAAGAGTATTAGGAACATATAATTATGGAAACACTTTACAGTGATTGAATTTAACCAAAAACAAAAAAAAGAAAGAAAAGAAAAACGAATATAAAGCAGAGATAGATCAGCATAGCCCATCCAAAAATGGGGGGGGGGGGGCGTTGAGGGGCATGGGCGAGCGGCGACGAGAAGAGGACCTGATGGTGACTGCTTTGCTCTTCTAATAATTCGCCCTGCATTTTAAGTTTTCGAATTCTCGTTCGAGTCTGGCCATGGACTCTGTCCGGCAGAAAGACGAATTGGGGTTTGTTGACGAGAAATGCATAGGTCTAGACCAGTACCATCTGCCTAGACAGATGGTACTGGTCTAGAATCAAGTTTTAAAATACAATATTATTTTCTAAGTCTTATGTCAATAGACTAAAGATTTGATGAACTCTGCTGGCACGTGAAGCTTTGAGAATCCTTCACACTAATAAAAGCGAACCTGAGACTCGATCAGCTTGAGCCCATTGGAAATGTTGCTTACATCCACGATCCGTTGCAGCCAAGTGGTTAGAAAACAAGAGAACTGCTGCACGCACAGCTCCGCATAGAAACGGACAGGTACTTCATCGTTTAATATTCCACTTGTTTAAACTGAGCCTCTACAACAACTTGTGTAAAAAACATCCTTTGTTCTAATTTTGACATACATTTTATTGACATCGGATTTTATCTATCAGTATAGTTTACGGTCTGAATATTAAAAAAAAAACAACTTAGGAGACCTTAAAAACAATAATATTAAAGATTCAGGGCTTGTTAAAGCCGGACTTTTTTTTTTTTTTTTTTTTTTTTTTTTTTTGGGGGGGGGGGGCCCCACAGGAGTTAATTCGTGTTCTCCGTTGTTGTTTTTAGTTGTTTTTTTTATTTGGTTTTTGGTGGGGTTTTTTTTTGTTTTTTTTAATAACAGTAAAATAAGAATGGTTAAAAAAAATGAAGATTTTTTATTCCAAAATTATGTTGGACTCAAATCTGTTAAGCTCGAGAGCGTTACATGCTAGGTTCATTGACTACTGCTATGGCAGTTCAGGACCTTTCTACATGCTTCTACTCGTTTGGTAGAGTTCACGACTTTTAACTAGATAAAATAACTTGTGAAATCGTTTAACTGTAAATATAGATAGATTCTACATTTGTCTGTTCCAATTCTAAGTTTGTCTGCCCCACAGAGGTGTAGTTCCATAAACAATGACACCAACTGTTTCCTTCCCGACTTCTATAAAATATAAATATAATGAGTTTAAGCTTATACACAATAATGAGTAGAGAGATGTAATAAAACAACAAGCCAGTTGCAGGTCGTATTGTCAAACTTGGAAAATCTATAAAATATAATCCATTACGCAGCTGCTTTTTTTTTTCGATTAGATTTAAGTCTTCTTCAACTGAACGTTATCTAGACGTGATCTGACACGCTCTGTGTGTGCGAGCTGCCCAAACTTCTCAACCGTGACGACCTTCCTGGGCGGGTGGTAAACCACACTCGGCGACTGCGCCACAGAACAATCGAAATATGCAAAGTATTTTCAAGATCAAGTTGGCTGCAACCAATTTTTTTTTTTTTTTTTTTTTTTTCAAAATTTCGTTAAAGGGAACATCGTCCAAAATAATAGATGAGGAAATCGTGTTCAACCACAGTATTAAACTTCCTTCACCAAATGCTTTTGTGTGAAAAAGATGGGAGGGCGGGTGCACACATTTAAAGAATAACACGAAGATGGATGAAATTAAACAAAAAAGGAATGGAAATTGGGAGGGCGAGTAAAAAAAAAAAAGATTGGATGAAGGAAAGATGGAGAGCTGATGTAACAAAAGGAGAATCAGAGATAGAAAGAAAAAGAGAGAGATAGAGAAAGAGGAGGATGAATATAAAGGTAACGGGAGAGGAGAAAGAGAGAGGAGAGGTAAAGAAAGATATGCTACAGGAAAGACTAACAATGAGATAGTAAAGTGTTTGGTATACAGTCTAGGACAAGCCTCACAAAGACATACCATAAAGCCTCCAATGATATAATGGAAAAGCACTCAATTTTAATGTGCTTTGTCGAACAAGTCATAAATACAGTATCAGACATATTGCACAGAAAAAAAAATCAAACCAGATGATGATCATAGAGATAAAGGAAAGGAAATTTTACCTTGAAAGAAGTACATGTAACATAACAACACTATGTGGTTCCCATATTGTTTTTCATTTGAAAAATCAAACTTTAAACTATGCTTGTAATAATTATCTGCTTGTTTTAAAAATAATCACCCAGTATCTAAGACCTTTCATACATTTCTAGAAATTATAAATTTAAAAAGTGTATCAGATGTTTACATGACAGAACCTGGTACAGGGAGGCACAGAAAAAGGTGAGACATAAGTTTCTGTTGGCTCACTAGATGGAAAGAGAAAAATCAAAATGGACATTTACTATTTACCAGCTAAACCTTGCCACAAAAAAATAAAATTATTGTTTTGTTTTACAGGGTGTTTTTAAATTGATGTCCATCCTTATTTGAAGTTCACTGATTTCTTACCACTTCAGATCTAATTTGTTTTACACAGATATGAAAACTCTGCTTGAGTGAGATATTGATTCTATATGTCCTGAGGCATGATGCTATCAACTCCACTCTTTTGTAGTTGTGTTTGCACACAACGGGGCACAACATGCTGCCTCTGAGTTGCAGAGGTTGTCTTGTTTACACTAAGTTTTCTGAGTTTCCATATTTTTCTTGATATTTTTTTTTAATACCCCAAGAACAACTAATGTCTCTTTACTATATACGGATACTGTAATTATGAATAAATCCTTTTAGAATTCTAGGAAAGAGTAGATATTATGCCAACCATATTAAAATTTTACCTTTAAGAGTAAAAACAAGGTGAAGATATAGAATTCGCCTGTGGAGTATCTCATTGGTAAAAATAACAATAACATACCAACATGTTGAGAAGAGAATTGATCCTTGTCTAATAAAGTAAGTAGTTCACCTTCTTTTTTTTATTGTTGAACAAGTTGCTCAAGAACATATAAATGAATTATTCAGTGCAAAAAAACTAATTGCGTCTAATACTAACTAATGGCTTATGTACTAAATCTAGAATAAACAATGTGTGCTGTACAAGTAACAAACTAAACAAAGTAGTAAAAATAAAAATTAATACACAAACTCATGCTTTTGGTAAAGTACAAGGTAAAAACAATCAAATCTTACAAAAGCAACAAAAATAATTAAGATGGCCGGGATGGAGGGTCTATAAAAGATAATTAGAGATTTAAGGAAAAACAACAAAATTTTGATGTCATGGATAAAACATGAACTTTAAAAAAAAATTTGAAAGCAAAGATTAATTATAAAAGCAATATCACTTTAACAAAGATTATTTACACAATTAAAACAAGTCACTTTCCAAAGTAACAAACATTATCAAACCTTCAAAAAAAGGGCAAAACAAATTATGCAATGAATAAAAAGTTTAGCGGCCAAGGAAAGAGAAAGTGATATAATCGATTTGTAAAAAACCTCAACTTCTGCATGGTGTGCTTCCAGCAACTCAGATTAGAAAAAAAAAACCAAGGTATATTAATAAAAACAAATTCAAACAAGTTTGATTGTACTTAATAAATTTCTTAAAAATCACAGCATAAAATGATCACTGAGAAAAAATTCTACATATCCATTTTAATTTGATTATGTTTTTCTATATATATTTTTATATGTACAAACGAAATTATATTTGCAATATGACCTTGTTCAACCTGAGTTAAACTTTTTTATTGTCTTCACATCAGCATAGCTTTGAGATTGTGTGAAGTCAACCGTATCCATAAATTTGAGGCAAAGGCATTTTAAAATCAATCTAGAATGTTCAGATCAATCTAACGAGGATGCAAGATCTACAATTTTTTTTTGTCCTGTACTTGATGAATTCTTTAGACGAATGTGTTCAAATATTAGAGACTATTAAGGATTGATTCAATGAATTTTGGTTTTGTTTGTTTTCATAAACCAAATCATAAATGTCATAAATAGTTGTTTCTTTAAAACTTATGGTATCAGATAACACATCCCCAATTTTGTGCAAAGTGAATAATTGACGTTGATATGATCAAGGTAGCCATGTGAAATTAGGGGATAGAATATGGGAGAATTAATTTTCATCTGTATTTTTAGGGGCAGTGTACGCGTATTTCTACTCCCTGCAATGAGTGAAATGTTCAATGAAAGGTGCATTTCTGAGAGAGAGAGGGTGAGAACAAAAGAAAGAAAGAGGAGAGATATACATGTAGATATATATACAGAACGATAGATAGATAGATAGAGAGAGAGAGACAGACAGACAGACAGACAGACAGAGAGAGAGAGAGACAGAGAGAGAGACAGACAGACAGACAGAGAGACAGAGAGACAGAAACAGAGAAAGAGAGAGACAGAGACAGAGAGAGAAAAGGTTAGGGGGGGGGAGGGGGCAGAGAATAAATTCATACAAAACATGATTCCAAGGTTTACTTTCACAAAAAAAAAGAGTATCTAGAATCTACAGGATTATATTGAGAAGCATGAATGAACAGCCTGTTATGTAACATTGTTTAAAACTGAAGCAAAGAGTAATAAAAGGTTTACTAAGCATATTGTACCCTTCAAAATTTACGTATGCAAACCATTTTCACAGCCAATATATTGTGGTGATAAAAAAAAAACCAAAAAAATAGTGTTTGTAGTTCCTTAAAGGATAAATTAACAAAAAAAAAACTTCACAGAAAAAGCAAATTTCATCTTTCTTTTTTTTTTCCTTCACATTTCCTCCTTTTGCATTCTGTTCATGTAGATGTCTAAAGAGTGAACAACAGGCTGGAGGTCTTTGAGAGAGCAGTGTGTGCGCAAAGATTAAAACAGGCTAAATGGATGAACAATATTTTTAGTGTCCCAGTGTTCAGCCTTTTGAAGAGGAAAGCAGTTTTATTGCATTGTAAGGAATAACTCTTTTTACGAGCCACAGCATACAAACAAGAAGATAGAACCTCAAAAAAAGAGAAGAAAAAATAACAACCACAAACAACTGAGAGCTAAGATAATTGAGAAACATAACTAACATGTTCATAATTCAAAATTTTCGAGATGAAAAAAAAATTGATTTCTGAACTGGGTCATGAAAAATTCTGATTCCCTGTAAAGGCAATTCCATTTCACTTATAATACATGTAGAAAAGACCAGCCATTATGTTATCAAAACTTCATAACCATTTAATGGACTTGTACACATATAATTTATCAGTACATTAAATTCCAACAGATAAAGTTTAGCCATTTCAAAACAATTTTCACCATGTGTTGTCTAGATATTCCAGAACCATATAAAATTCCAATGATTGCTGCTCGGTAGTATGAGGACTTGAATCATATTCAACCTTTAACATATACAAAAAAAAAAAAACTTGCTCTTCCATCAAGTAGGCTATATTATGTGTATATTCATTTGTTTTGTTGTTTTTTTTTTCCCTCAGGTCATAAAATTTTAAATGTTGATTTATAGGAGAGTGAGCCAGACATATAAAGAAACCCTTCAATGTAGAGATGATTTAAATAAATCTTCCTGTTTGGAACACACAGCATCTTCTACTTCAACATTAGGATATAACCATATCCCTTGCCTTTATTGAAATCAGAAACCTCAGCTTTGCTTTGCTCAAAATATTTTGTTACTTGCTTCACCCAATCCACACAAAGAAAAACAATCATAGTTCAAATAATAAATATAGTAAAAAAAAAAAGTTTTGCTAGCCTGAACCTGAAATGGTGGCTTCATGCTGATATCTGGCACAAATTCTGAAGAAAAATGCACACAGGTAATAAATCAAGATGTTTAAATCAAGTGCTTTGTTTATAAATAAAATATATTAAACCTTGGTAATATAATTTTCAAAGAAAGAATACATCAATTAAATAAATTATCATTACTTTTTTTTTAAAAATCATTAATGTGTATGTGCCTCTATAAAATGAGATTTTTGTTTTTGTTTTCCTTTGTGGTAAAAATCCTACACAATATCTATACAGTACATGATACAAAAAAAAATGTCAGCTCCAATAACTACAAAGCACCAATTGGCTGTTACATTTTAACAATACAGCCTAATGCATTATATTTCACAATGATGAAGTGGGGCATGTAAATGGTTAACAACATATTTAGCACTATTTATAAACATGCAGAATTCCAACTTAGACCTTCAATTTTGCAAAGAAGTTACTCTGCATGTATCTAAATATACATATAAATCAATTATTTGTAGACAATATTTACATAGAACTACATGTAGGCCTACAAGTATTTTTCAAACAAACCATCAAGGCCACATGAGAGCAGCTACTTAAATTTAGTTTTTAAGATCTAAAACATGTCTTTCATTTCCTTTCATAAGCTCATAATGTGATCATGATAGAGACATAATTTGAAAACGGCAAAATTTTCACCACTTTCAATGTTTGAATGATTTAAAAGAATTCTGTTCCAGAAAACCATTCTTTCTTATGAAATGTGTGTGACATTAAGTTTGATTTGCATATATTTTAGAAGGCATTAATACTCTTGTTAACCCTGTTTGAAATTGTTTCACCCCGAGAGGAAATGGACAACTTTAAAAAATTCAATGATTGATATGATTCAGCTCTACAGTTTCATCTGGTATAAAAAAAAAAAAAGCATCCTTTGGGGATAGAACAAAAATTCCATTAGAACAGTGTCATCTGGAGAAGCAGTTTGATTTATGGACAACAAAAAACGTGCACGCATGCGCGCGCACACACACACGTGTTTGATAGGCTCAAACACAATTTACTGATATGCTAATATTACCATAAAGACTAGTGCTGAAGGCAAGATGAATGACTCTAAACAATGATGGCGTAAAACAACAATTTATACCATTCATGTAAACAATGGTCAACAAATTATTCTTTATCTTTGCAACTAACATTTACATCTAGTCAAGGCATGTATCAAAAGATATGTAAAGGGATTAATGGCACAATCACCACTTTCTAGACTTGATCAACTCTGTTACATTTTCACACAGGATTTGAGAAGATTTACTAATTATGCAGTGGAGTAATCCCAATCTGTTATTTTTTTTTTAACAGAGATTGTTTCTCATTAATGGAAAATGAGTGCCTTGACTAAGTAATAGAAATTTCAGCTTAAATCATCCAAATTTCAAAACGTGTAAAACTAAAGAAGTATAAATCTTTAAATGCTTTCTTCACAGAATGAATATTTTTCTTCCGCCTTAAAATAAACAAAGGGCAGATATCAAAGATAATAAAAATAAAATTAAAGCAACTTTTCATTTGTTTTGGATTGGATACAAATATATATTATATATATATATATATATATAATATTGTGGAAAATGTCAATAAAATTTTCATAATTGGTTAGTATATTATCTATGTAAATTACATGAGACAAATCACAAAACAAAAAAAAAGAAATTTTGTTTCAAAGAATATAAATTTGAGTACATGATTTGATAAAACCAAAAAATGCAGAAATAAAAATGTCTATCCTTTTTATTTTTGTTTTTTTTTTTTTTTGGTCAGAAATAAGCAATAATTCTTAATTCTCACTACAAACATTCCCACTTAATCTTAAGCTGTTGGGAAAGGAGTGTTTAGCATGATTTCAGGTAAACGGGTATTAGAGCAAACAACGATAGACAAATGTGATGTAATGTTCGGCTGTGACTATTCCATGATAAAGTCATAAGACATCTATAACATTCTAAGTGTTGAAACATATTTTGACAAATATAGGCAATATCTGTTTTTTAGCTTTGATGTGATTTCCTATTGATATTACAACCTGGATGTGACAAAAAGTTCAAAAGCTGACGACAAAAGTGAAATATGCAAAAAATTGCCAAATTCTTTTGATAATGACAATACAAAAAAGGAATAATTTGTCAGAGCACCATTTGAATCAATTTAAATGTTTTGTTTCTAAACAAACAAAATCAGTTTATAAGACCAACATATCTGTATTTGTCATTATCACTAACTTGTGAAGAAATTGAAAAAAATCAACTACTAAATCCATTTTTCTGCTTTTTTACTGACAAAAGACTTTTGGCTCTAAGATGTTAATGCTTTTTTTTTTTTACTTTTTACAAACAAGAGTAAATTTTATTACTTAAAAACTAAAATTTTCATGTAAATTTAATATTAGGAGCTTTACTTCTTTTCCCAAAATAAAAAAAATAACAACGAAAATCCTTTTCATTTGTTCTTATTTGCATGATAGGAACTTTGGTTTCCAGATTTTTCTTAATAATTAGTATAACATAATGATTTTTATAAAAAGTATCCATTTAATACAAAATCTTCTTTTACTTTTACACTTGTAAAAATGTTAAAAGCAGAATATATTTAGGTATAAGGTCATTTTAGCACAGTAAAAAGTAATTAAAGTTAAACTTTAGATAGAGTTTGGATAGAGCCCTCTCCTCTTAAATCATAATGCAAAGTTTTGTCTCTGAACAAAGCTTGTACAATTCACAAAGAGTTATTTAAAAAAAATATCAAAGATTCAAAGACAAACTTTTCTTCTTGTGTTTGATTGAAAAAAAAACCCACATATAAAGTGTTTTCTATATCTTTGTGAATTTCAAAAAGGAGTCAAGTTGGATATGTATGAAAATATTAAATTTCAACAGGCAAAACCACCAAAAACTATATTTTGGTCATTTTAAAAAGATTATTCAAGTTGTACCCATATTGTTCTTATTCTTGTAAATGAATTCATTTACATCCATAATCTAATCAGCAGCATCAGTCATGTTTTGACTGTCATAGATTACTTCACTGTCCAAGAGTTCTGTGCCAAACAAAGTGTAAGTAGTGATGACTAAATACCATTAAAAAAACAATTGTAATTATGCATGACACATTTTCATGTTTTTTGTCTTTTCATTTCTTTAGTTTAGCAGTAAACAGCTACAATAAAACAATAACAAGACCCTGTGCCTAAGATCTTTAATATATTATATAAAAAAAAAGGGAACTAAGGGTGAAGCACATAATGTTGAGAATGGATTCCTTGAATTCTTTGGAGAACTTTGCTCCAAGCTTGAAGGGAAATAACCATATTTTATAACCAATAAATGTGCATTGGAGGCCCCTCTTTGAGTGTTCACAGCAGCGACCAGATATTAATGTAAACATCCATTACAGAGTAAAAAAAAATTAAAACCCTTGGTTTTACGCTCTCTTCACTGTGATGTTAGAACATGTAGTATTTTCTGAATATCTTTTCTTCCTAATTTTTATGGATAGCACAATACCAAAACTTTCCCTTGAAATGTCTTTTCCTCTTCTACTTCCCATACCCTTACGCTGGCTCCTTCTTTCTCTGTTACTGCTCCTCAACTCTTTCTTCGTTTCCAGACAACCCACTCAACATGATATTCCTTTTCAACTTCTTCTCCTCCTTGTCTTAATCACCTCCTTCCTGTGATGCTCCTTTTTCCCCTTAGCCCAATTCCCTCTTCCTACAAGTTTTACACTGCCCCCTCTTCTATATTTCCAGATGTCCCCATTCTATTATCCCTCCCCCCAATTCTTCCTTGCTGAAATCTTTTCCTTCTCCTTCTGCTCTCCCTTACCCACTCTCCTTTCCTCTCTCCTCCTCCTCTTGGTAATTAAATGCTCTTGCGCTCCCTCTAGTATGATAAAATCTGGGAGTAAGTTCAGTTTAAGTTTGAAAATTAAAAAAAAAAGAAAACTTTATTTAAGAATTTTGCTTCCTTTTTCTTTTTGTTTCCCTAATTTCCCAAAAATTTTATACATATACCTATCTAGAAAGGACACTCTGTCAAATTGAGGTAAGATCTTGTTAGATGAGACCTGAACCAAACAGCAGATAACCCAGCTGTCTGGAAAATTTTTTTTTTCCTCGTTTTCATCAATATGTAGTACTCATTAACTGAAAGGAGTGGGCACAGCCTTGTTTTGTGGCCTTCAAAATAGCTCCAGATGCATTAGACTAGATGAAGAGGGTTGGTGTAATGAATTTCCCTCTAGCTCTTGACTGCAGACATCGGGTGTCTGCTAAAACAAGAGAGGCAAGCCTAGGTTATCAATTTAAAGAATTATCCTAAAAGCTGATGTCAGAAAAATGATAGCCACAGAAACATCTTACAAAGCCAAAGTTTGCTTTGTTTCTTTTATCAAGCTATCTTGCTTCTGTATTTGGGGATAGATCATTTCTTGAACGAATGTCATAATTTTATACAAGTTTCATGAAAAGTTCCAGGAAATAAAAAGACAAGAAGTCTAGAAAATCAGCACGGAAAAAGAGAAATTCATGATTTCAAGGGATCCAAGCTCAACCTTCGATGCTCTACTGTGCATAGATGTATTAAACTTCAATCGTTGCAGTGCTCTCAATCAAAAACTTACTTCATTAAAATCATTTCTTATCTTAATGACTAGCATGTCTTGCAAGCAATGCAAGCCAATCAAGTGCTGTAAATATAACTACTAAATGATCAACGTAAAAGAGATCCAACAAATTTGCAAAGCTTGGTGTAGATATTTTAAGTTGCTTTTTTAACATCTTGGTGGTCTATTATCTTGATTTGTACCAACTTTGCTTGAGGTTACGAGTCCCTTGGATAAGAACTAAGTATTATATTCCCAATGCCCCATCACATATTGATCATTAAACATATATATCTTATGAAACAAGAAGTCTTACAGGCACAGACTCTGGTATAATAAAAAGATCCACATATCAGTCTCTCTTCTTGCAATCTTTAGGCAGCAAATGAGCCCCAGGTCTGGCATTATGCAGCATCCTCAAGCACTCACGGTGAAATCATCCTTTGGCTACACTGTCGTGTGCTTTTTAAAGTCAAGAGAACATGAGTTCACGCAGAATCTAACTCCTGTGGGTTTAGGGCCATCGTCGAAGACATGTCCCAGGTGGGCTCGACACTCGGCACATTTCACCTCCATGCGTTGGAGGCCTGCAGAGGAAGAAAGAGAGAAAGGGCACACTAATGGTGAAAACTAAAAAGGATCTTAAGATAGGAAGTGTATCTCAAGGAGACAGAAATGGATGTAATGCAATTTTCCTTTACATTAAAGAGATGAAGAACTCAAGATTTTATAAAACTAAGTGGATCCCATACACATTTTATGGAACCTGCTACATCTTTGGAACAATGACAATTTATAATTTTCAGGCAGTTGAAGGTAATACTTTCTATAACATTTTCTTCACATTATATGGTCATTCAAATGAAGGAGAGGTTACAGAAAATAAAAGTATTTGTCCCTGCTCTAAATTTTTTTCAAAATTAAAAAATCATGTTTACCTTAAGCCATGTAAACTGTTACACTACTGTCATTGACATAGAGCTTATTGGGGAATATTGCTTACCTTAACGGTAATAGTAATAATGATGATGGGCATGACAGTGATAAAAAAATCATAAATAATGATCATGATGAAAAAAGCGGGCAATTTTGCTCGCAATAAAAATGATGATTGACATGAAAATGAGAATAATAATGTTGATGATGATGATGATGATAATGGTGGAGGTAGTGGTGATGAACTGAAGTGTATCGTATATATTATGCTCTATAGTGAATATTTGGCAACACTAGATAGAATATAGGATGAAAAAAAAAATTAAATAAATAAGTCCCCAGCACCAGCAGTGAAAGTGAAACAAATGTGAACAACAAAATGATCAAGCAAAAAATGGAACTAAAAGTGAATAAACCAAGAATAAAAAAGTATTTTTAGTCAATCTTTCTTTTTTGAATGTAGATTAATTTGTATGTAAGATAAGTTGGTTGAAGCAGTTTGAGAATCCCTGTGACTAGTATGGATGGGGAAAAAAATAAAGGAAATAATAATCATTTGGACAGAGTGTGTCTTTTTTAAACTCACAAAGGAGGTTAAAGGTTTTTTTTTCTTTTTTGTTTGTTTGTGTGTGTATATATATATATATATATATATATATATATATATATATATATATATATATATATATATATATATATATATATTGAGAGAAAAAGAAACAAGACAAATAGACAGAGATCATCTTGGCCAATAAAACTGTAAATTTCTATTTCAAAAGCATTTGATGGTACAAAAAAATTTGGAAGACCAGCCTGTGAAATTCTCAATAGGTCTATATGTTGAGCAAACTTGAGAGATTCTACATACTCCAGATTTACAAAAAAAAAAAAAAATCACATAATACAAAACGTTTACCTACCACCAAGATTTTCCTCCTTCAAGACAACCCGATCTTTAGAAATAACATCATAAAATGCAGGCCAGCCTGACCCAGACTCAAACTTCACATCTGATGTGAACAGAGGAGTCCCACAAACCACACAGTTGTACTGGCCCTCATCTTTCTGTTTCACGTATTTGCCGGAAAACGGTCTGGGATGAAGCAGTAAAAAAAAAAATTAAAAAACTAATTAGGGCAGTTGAAAAAGAAAGCTAGTCTTTATCATTCATGATGAAATCTGATAGGAAAAAAAATTATATGTTTGTAATGTTGTACCTCTCGTACCTTTTACAAGAAAAGTAAATCATTATTTGAGATATATATATATATATATATTAAAGCACATACATAAACATACTTGTATTCAATGTCCATCCTCAAATATTTATATCATAGAAACAGCTACATTGTATGAATAGTGGAAAAAAGCAAAGCTCTAGCAAATGTGATTTTAAACCACAGTAAAAAAAAAGATCTCCATGATTGCCTCAAGGATAACTAACAAGATCAACAAGCTATTACACAATAGACAAATTTGGCTGTTAATATTCTTACAAAGAGTCATAACTTTCTGTGCCTATGGAAGGGGAAAAAAAAAACAAGTTCTGTCTTGAAACTATGCTTGAATACTTGAGAAATTAACTCTTTTTCCAAAAAAACTTTGCACTTCACCATTCAATAAAAAAAAAAAAAAGTAAAAAAAGAGAATCCTATTGGCTGTGGGGAATAGAATATCATCTGTCAAGAATCTCACTTTTCAGTGCCAAGTTTTTGTGTGACTCGAAACTGAGCAGCACTTAGACGCTTTTGAAGTTCATCCTTGTCATAAAGCCCAAGAGATTCTGCGCCACACTCCCCCTTACTGCTTGAACTGGCTCCACCTTCAGTCTTTGAGCTAACAGCAGCAGCTGCGTCACATGTTGCCTTCAATTTCTTAAGCTTTGGAGAAATCTCCTGCTTTTGGGTAACATAGTGCAAGATGTTCATCCGATCTGAAAAGTTAAGAAAAGAGCTAAACGTTAATACTTTAAACAGCAAAAGATGGTAAAATCCAATTTTCAAATGGGGTAGATTGAGGAGAACAAAAGATAAAAGAGTTTTGGTTTTCATAGATTAAGTTAATGCATTTCTTAGCGTAGGTTTAAAAACATATTTGGGTCTCTCAGTCTGAATCTGCTTGTCAGTAAGATTCAGAAGACAGAACATTAAACTATTGATCTTTTTTATTAATAAACCTGAGCTTTGAGTTATCATACAAACATAGTTTTGATCTAAATATAAACTTAGACATTGATTCTACTAATCATCAGGGATGAGAAGAGAACTGAACACAGATATGTTTGGCAGTGGTACTGTTTTCTGCTCTACCTGCAGGTAACCACAAAAGCAGAACTGGAGTTTACACTTCTGACACCAATGTAGTGTGCTGTAATGCTTTGATAGTACACATAAGTAGCAGCAGTAAATATAGGATGTATATCTAGTCTCCAGTGGAGAAAAGGTGCCGCAGAGTAAGAGTGCAGAAAGATTTCCTTCCTTCAATGCAATTACTCCAAGACTAGAGGCAGCAGTCAAGCTCGCCGGCACCTAGATTAGACATATGACGTAATTGTCCAGCCAATTATAGACATCCTACAATGTCATAATCGGCGAATTAGCACTGATTTAAAAAGCAAACTACAGCTATTGCCTATTGCATGCCAATTAGTTGAATTACAAAGTTCGACTTTGAGGTGGGTCTTTTACTAGATAAAGGCTTATTTATTATAAAAATAAATACTTCTCGGCTTGCTTATAAATATATATGTTCTATTAAACTAAAGTACAAATCAACATCATATATAGATCTCGATTAGATCTATATTAGCCTCGATGCCGAATGCTCACTCGGAATAGATTTAGACAAGACCTAGATCTAGATCTAGATAAATAATTATACATATTGATAAAAACTCCAACTCTTGATTTTGTCTAAAGAATTATTCTAAATCTGGGGTTTAGGACTAGATCTAGATCTAGAACTACTTCTAAAAAAAACTGCACAAACCAAGTAATGGTGTCCTTGACTACAAAAGAAGAGTGAAACACTAGGCCTATCAACTGGTTTTAGGCTCGATCTACAGTTTTTTACATCAAGCCTTGGGCTGAACATTCGGCTGTTATAACGTTTGATTATCTACCAGCCCATCTAGATTTAGGTCTAAAGATTTCTTAGATCTCCATCATCAGCAGAATGAGAAAGATAATGTTGAGTCTAGGTTTCAGATTTCGTTCGTTTAGAGCAGTTACAGAGTTATCGGCCTTGAGATTGTTTTCTTGCACTTCAGTGATAAGGTAATCAAATAAACCAGATTCCAATACCGCGTGCAGTTAAATTTTTTTCCCCGGAACATCTTATTTGCTTCAGAGGCAAACCTGAAGAAAACGAATAATTGTACTGCGAAAAACATATGAAATGACAAACAGTTGATGATTCTTTCACATTTGATATCACAATGATTGCGTGATGCAATAAACAGATTTAAACTAATATGGTGATAGTATTATATATTTGGCCTTAAGCGTATCAATTCATGAACGGTGTTGAGCCTTCATAATCTACCAGATTTTGTATTGTTGACGGTGAGGGATAGGACTTGCACTTAGATTTCATTTTACGTCGTTCCGTGGTTTTTTTTTTTTTTTTTTTTTTTTTGTTTTTTTTTTTTTAATCACAGAGCATAATGATATTTATTTTTAAAAGTCAGCTGATTCGTTTTTAAAATGTACATCAACTTCATTTGCAGCCTCTCTCTCTCTCTCTCTCTCTCTCTCTCTCTCTCTCTCTCTCTCTCTCTCTCTCTCTCTCTCTCTCTCTCTCTCTCTGACTGTCTGTCTGTCTCTCTCTCACTCTCTCACTCTGTCTGTCTGTCTGTCTCTCTCTCTCTCTCTCTCTGTCTCTCTCACTCTCTCACTCTGTCTGTCTGTCAGTCTGTCTGTCTATCTGTCTGTCTGTCTCTGTCTGTCTGTCTGTCTGTCTGTCTGTCTCTCTCTCTCTCTCTCTCTCTCTCTCTCTCTCTCTCTCTCTCTCTGACTGTCTGTCTGTCTGTATCTCTCTCTCTGTCTCTCTCTCACTCTCTCACTCTGTCTGTCTGTCTGTCTCTCTCTCTCTCTCTCTCTCTCTCTCTCTCTCTCTCTCTCTCTCTCTCTCTCTCTCTCTCTCTCTCTCTCTCTCTCTCTCTCTCTCATGGTAACAGGAAAGAGCTGTCAAGTGTCATACCGTAAGAGGGATATTATCAAGGTATGCACCTCTTACAATGATTTTTATGTGGTCTATTAACCGATATCAGGCTTATCATAAATTATTTGAAGAATACAGCGACTCGAAAAAATGAGGACACATCTCTTTTTTAAGACGTCGTCTCTCCTCCCCCCCCCCCCCACACACACACACAGACACACTCGTCACAAACCCGTCCTAAACTTTAGCATCTACACCTGAGCTCAACTGCCAGCACCGGGATTTAAAACAGAGTATCATTCGAAGCTAGGTTGGGCATGTTTGTCGGTTAAAGCATCTTCCAACTTGGTTCAATATAGACAGAGAAAACGGTTACAGCATGCTGACCGCATCCCTAAAGATACAGATCTATGGAGGCTGTGTCATGAAAATCTTCATGTATATTTCTCTGTATCTAACGACAGTTGATCTTCAATCCTTCTAAAATGCGTTACAATTAACCCCCCCCCCCCCCCCTATATTCGCAGTGTACAAGATGCGGTTCAAATCTTCAAATCAAGTTTGCTCTGCTAAGAACCAGGCTATCAGTTTTCAAGTAGAAGACACAAACTAAAGCTAGTGGGTTGACAAATGATGCGGCGTTTTGTGCACATGGCGAGGCATTCTAGAAGATCTCCACAGTGGTGGCTGGCACGTTGGTGGTACATTTACCTGAAGTTAAAATTACATACCGGTAGGTACAAAAATGAGTGTCCACAGATCAACATCTTTATCAACGGAAATAAATTCAGGTAAAGGGATCAGCTCAAATTCTTGTGTACTTTAATATCAAGAGATAGACGCAACGATACTGAAATTGCATCAACAATAGCGCAAGCAAAAGTTTCTAGAGGAGAAATCAATATTAAGAAAACCAACCTCATCTCGATTCACACAAGAAGAAGAGCCCAGGAGTGCTATGTTGAAACCATTCTGTTGTATAGATGTAAGGCCTAGGCAATTTGAAAACAGTTACAAAAGAAACTGGGGGCAACAGAGATGTGGCCGCTACGGAGAATGCTAAGAATCTCATGAACTGAAAAAAAAAAAAAAAAAAAGCAAACAAAGCAGCGTTACGAGAAACTAGTCACACAATAAGATCAATCATAAATTTTGACAACTGGTCAGGAAAACAGCGTGAAAAGATGTTGGATGGACGAAGTGGCTTAAAGTAGGACGGCGACAGACGCACTGAAAACCACGAGGGATAGAGATGCGTGGGAGGTCATGGTCGCATACACTGCAGAGCATGGCACCTAAAAAATAAAAAAAAAAGTTTAAACTCATGCCGCCTGTAGATGAAGGTTAATTTAAATTCCAGCTTCATACTGGTGCCTCCCTCGCACTCGTTTATTTCCTGCTTTGTCTCTTTATTCTAGTCTTTAGATTGACTGAGCGAGTACCGTTGACAGAGAAAGTACTTACGACAGAATATCGCTCTGCCCAAGGCTATTAATATAAAAAAAAAATTACAAGAATGATTTCTCGTTGATATGAACAGGTAGGGAAGATATTTACTATGAAAAGAAAACTTGACAACAATAACAAATTTATATTCTCCAGAGTCAGCCGTTCACTTAACAGCTCCTTAAAGTACACGTACAGTTTACAGAACCTTGAAACATTTTAGATCTCATAATTATATGCCGCTAAGAGGTCAGGAATAAAAATCAAGCTGCCCTCTTTGCTTTATCTCTCGATCAAAACCATAATAATATTAGGCCTATGAGGCGCTGATGTGATTCACTGCAAATACAATGTAGTGCGCAACCAGATGTGGTGGATATGACTTTTGTGGTCTCTGGGGGGGAAAAAAAGCTCCATTAGTTCATCTCTCCACTTAAGCCCATCCCTGGTTCTGACTGCTTCTATCGCAGATGTTGCGGTTCTAAGAAAGTACACATCGTCGGTGTTATGCAACACTCCTTTTACTCACAAATCCAAAATTTTACAGGAGAAAGAAAAAACTGCACCATTTTTTTTAAATCGTCCGATCCAGACAAAACTTAAAATATAGACATTAAAGTACACCATACACGTGCTGGTATTAGTTAAAGTTTTCTTTTACCAACGGTTAAGCCAGAATGTGGTCTACAGGAATGTTGCATCGCAAAATCCGGTGCAACATACATGTATGTGTGGCATACAGAGGTGTTGCATTTCTGATACGTGTGCAACATTCCTGTATGTGTGGGATACACGATTGCTGCTCCACAAAAACTTAAAGGATTTTCAGAAAACCACACATTATATTGTTTGGCACCGGAATGGTGCACAGAAAACGAATTCTAACAAAGAAACAGCGGTCACATAGAGAAAGACAAAGTCTAATGTACTAACAAAAAGACTTTTTAATGTAATATCCTTTCCAAAAATCATCTGAAAGTATAGAAAAAAAAAACTATTAGAATATTCATGTTTTACTTTAAAGAAGGCTAAAATGCAAAATAAAATAAGCGACTTCTGTAGAATGTTTCACTCTTTCTCTCCAATAAACCAATAAGTTTTGAAAGAGTAAAGTATCAACCCTCTATGATCACAAAGGAAGTAACAATATTGTTGCAGCATCAATCAGGGATGTAATGATAATTTAAAGATGTAGTTTGTTAACCAATGTAACATCAGAACACTGCATGGTTCAGATACAAGAAGATATAATTTATCTTCATGAAATCAAAAGCCACGTGGTGAGATCAAAACAATTAAATAAGTTCTCATTCATATCGAGTTAAAAAAAAATTTAAGAAAATCATTCTAGGTATTTGACAAAGAAAAAGAACGTATGTATTCTCCACAATGTAATCTACTAAAATGCAAAGAAATCAAAATATTAATCATACCACGATTCGAAGCTAAAGTATGCACGTATGCTGTGCAGAGTAATTTACACATATGAATAGAAGTCAACTAGAAATTAAAGCTTCAATTTGAATGTTAGACATGAAAAAGCATTAGCTCAAGAATTTTATACTTTCAATTACACTTACGGTACTGGTAGCATCATATGACGTTAAGATACCATTAACGATTTTTTTTAAAGATTGAAGGCCTGGAACTAATTATAGCAAAATAAAATTGAGTGAAATACTCTCAATGATGATACTATGTCAAAAGCCTAACATTCGTCACACAGGTTTCATGAAAGGCTAAGTTAAACTCCCTGTAAAATACAGCTTTGCATGTCGCTTCTTTAGCCGTAGCTCAGGAAACGGAGCTGAGGCCAAACATCAAAACTCAGGAAGAAGAAATCGAGAATGACAGTAGTCGTGACCAAGACCTGACACGCAAAATCAGAGTATGCACAGCCATCCACCAATTGTCTTATTCACCTTCATTCGCCGTGTACTCAGTGATAAACTCTATGTCAGCAAATGACACAACCGGTGCCTCATGTGCTGACATTTTCTACACAGCCTCGACATCTGAACATACACCGGTTTCCAGCATTCTGGATAGCCCTGATGTAGAGTCTCCAAGTAGGAGTAGAAAAAGGAAACGTAATGAAGCTAATTATAAGGACAGCAAAAGAAAAAAGAGCTTTAAATATAGGAGAAGCTTATATGAATAGAAAGAACAGACAGATTCTTAAAAAGACAATGAAGGATGGATGTGGTGAGAAGTGCAGAATGAGGTGCCAAGACCGTATCGGTAAGGACCACAGGGAGACTGTATTCAATTACTTTTGGCATAATGGGGACATTCACAAAAGGAGAGGTTAGGTGTGCACCAACGTGGAAGAGTCGAGCAAAAAGACAAGGCGCCAGAAGAGCGTAAAACACCATTTGGAAATAGCAGGACTGAAGCAAGCTATACGCAAAACCATGTTTTCGGATATCCTGGGGATAAGCGAGCAGTTCGTATTTACTCTCTTTGAGAAAAAAGATGGGGATGGTCGTATTCTTCCTGATATGAGAGGGCGCTATTCAGAGATAACACCGTCATTCCATTGCATCAGTATTGTATTGTAAGAGAAAACTAAATTTACACAATCTTTCAATATTTTCATCTTGTATCAGGTCAAGCTATCTGCAATGTTTGACATGAAGGGGTAGCTGCAAGAGGGTCAAATGAGATTGGTTCATGTGATTAAAATTATCTGCTTGGTGCAAGTGAGAGAAAGGCGTGACTCATGTTAAACTCTATTCAGATTCATGTGGCGGGCAGAACCGGAATAGATATCTTTTGGCGATGCTTTGGTGTGCATTGAACAAATTCAACTCTACAGAAATTAAGCACATTTTTTTTTATAAAGGGCCACATCAAGAACGAGAATGACAGTGTGCATACAACGATAGAAAGAGTAAGTAAGCATTTGGAGATGTACCACTCCTCATTGGGCAGGTGTTAGCAGTGCGGCAAAGCAGTTGAGACAGAACTATATTGTAAAGGAGCCTGACGAATCTCGGTTTTCCGACTTCAAAAAGATAGCCTCAAATTTGAAAAATTTAGACCTAGATGAAAACAAAGGTGAAGCTGTTTAATATCAAACCATTAAAGTTGATCAGTCCAGACTCCGATCTTGTACATATCCAAGTATGACTTTGATGGTGAATACCATCGTCTCAACATGTCAAAAAGAATACGGAAAGTGCAGGTCAAGGGGCACTTCAACTACATTCAGCTCTATGTTCTAAATAACGGAAAGGGTCCTGGCATAGACATAGACAAGCTTAATGACCTTCAATCCCTTTGCAAACGCCAAGTTTTTCCTGAAACCCATCACCAGTTTTTTAACTTGTTTAAAATTAAATCCAACCCTTCAGTCCATGATTTAATCATGTTAATATTTTTTCCAATTAAGTTGTGCGTTTTGATACTCAAATAGTATATTGATTTTTTTTAAATAAACACGGTTCAAGATAACTGTCTAATCTCTGAAGTACCCATCTTTGTTCTTTATTTATATATCATGCAGGCCTATATTTTAATAATAAAAATGATAACATCCATGCATCCTCTTTCCTCTATAGTATTTACATTTGGTCTTCCATTTCTGTCATCGTCTATAATATTTAGTCTAAGATTCTACTCAGATGTCGTTCTTAATAAATTATGTGTATTTTATATCTCATTCATGCATCCGTGAAAGTATCAGTGATGTGACTCTGTAAATTGAAATTTATACATATTATAACATTCTGAACATACTTTAATCATTTTTAGTAAAATATGTATCCTTAAATTAAATTAATGTGCAAACTTTTATTAAAATCATACTTTACGCTTAAAATAATTATAAAAGTGTTGCTGCTATTTTGTTTCTTAACACTGTTTCTTTTTATTGTCGTAACTCGTCTATAAGACATAGAATTTAAACGTAAACTGTCGTAACTATAACATACGTTGGGATACATATGAACAATTATCATTGAAGTTTATAGAAACTTGAGAATTACGTGTGAATTTTGGTTGAATAAAATATCGAAAGTTGAATTACACAAAATTTTTACAATTTAAACTCAAAAATACACAACCAAAGTGTGTAAAGATATTTCAAATACATTTCACGTGAAAATGAATCATATTGGACCAATAGTTACAAAGTTATTAGTTTTTTGTTCCTCCTGTAAAATTTGCAAAACAGGAAATACGATAGTTTACTTTGCGACCCTCGATATATAGTATGTTCATTAATAAATTCAAAACAGAACTTGTGATTTTTAGATGTAATACATGTACATGTACTTTATTGCAAGATACATTTTTGAGGGTTGATTTCGTTCAAAATTCGCATAACAGCTGAGAATATTCAGAGTGAAATTTGATGGCTGAATTAAAAGGTTCGAATAATTTTTTCAAGGATAAAACAACCATCATTGTTCGGAAAGAAGTTTACTCCCTTTATCTTCTCAAATCCTCGAGTCACAGGGTTAGCGAGGAGTCCCATGTTTGGTCATTTCCAAACGACATATTTATTTCAACACAATACACTGTACATTGAAATTGAACTTTCAAGAGCAATTTATCCGTAACTTTTCTTCAGTTTTCATCGACCTTTGTCAGAGACTGATAGTGGCAGAGCAAAATTCAGTAAAGCTCATTAGTGTTCTTTGAAATTCAATGGCTTCGAAGGAGATAAGGCTTTTATAATAATAATAGATATATGTGTATGCACCTTTGAAGGCCCTACATGTATGTGATTTGGTTTAGTGACCAGTAAATACGTCAACTTCTGGAACCGACGAGCCGCAAAGATATCTGCCAGTTTAGGATTTCAATTTCGGTGACAACGATCTCCCAGCTTATTTACTTTCTAAAAATGATACAAAGACATAGCTGATTCAGTGATTGAAAAAGCTTAAGTAGTGACGACTGAGCTACAGAGACGTACTTTGAGAAAATGAGTACAGGAGATCTCTATAATATAGTTTAACTATGAGCATATCACTTTCATACGCCAATATAATAATTATTCCCCAATCCATGTACATCATGATAGTTATGTGTGTGTGTGTGTGTCTTTTAACTGGTAGTATTTCAATTTAGGGCAAGACTTCTACATACAGGCTAAATCACCGAAGTGAATAAACTTTTGCAATAAGTGTAAGAGTGAGCTATATGATTTCACTATTTGGCAGAGTGAGGATAGTGTTAAGATTTTTTTTGGGGGGTGTGTAGGTCTGTAGGCTGAATTATAGGTGCTTCTGTCCTAACTATGCCCAAAAGTTATTAGAAATAGATCACTTTGACGCAAATATGCAAAAGTTTGTTCATATCGGTGACTATGCCTGTTAGGAAGCCTCAATCTACATAAGTGGTTCTTAACCTGGGTTCGATAAGTCCATCTCAGAGGTTCGGCAGAGCCAGTAAAAAACATTATCTATGTCTTAAATTAAAAAAAAAACTTCATAGTTTGTTGTTCACTAAAGAGGGATTCGGTGAATCCGCATATGAAACTGGTGGGGTTCGGTACCTCCAACAAGGTTCAGAATCACTGATCTAGAGCAAAGATGGCTTCTTTTAAATAGAAAAAAATGGAGACGAAGGTATTTTGAAGGGTTATGCATGTACTATCATACATATCTTAAAGACACATCGCGATTAAAAAAATATGCTGCACGGAGAGAGCTCTTTCACGAATGTTGTGGTCGTCCAGACACTT
Organism: Elysia crispata; assembly: GCA_033675545.1. NCBI lineage: Eukaryota > Metazoa > Mollusca > Gastropoda > Plakobranchidae > Elysia > Elysia crispata. The sequence goes on along the minus strand of JAWDGP010003874.1, from coordinate 569,620 downwards.
CTGTTTGTGCCGGCAAATTGCAGCTCCGCAGGCTACAGAGTTCAAACTGGCAAGATTTGCTGCGGGTGTGTTTTAGCGCCGCCTTGTCTCTCGAGATTCGACCAGAGTTTACTAAAAAAAAAGTCTCCTGACCAACACTGGTCGCGTCTGAGCCATTTGACCAGCGTTAAAATAAAAACGTATATTTTCTTTATTTTTTTATTTTTCATATATAATTAGGCTCAGCTGTATGAAAATCCATGAAAAACGGATGAGAAAGAGATGGGAATGAGTGATACTGATAAGCAGAAAGAAGACGGGATGGAATGAAAGAGAGTAGGAAAGACAGATATAGAGCTAGAGAATTGAGAAAAATTGAGGGAGGGAGGACACCGTCATTTTGAAAAATGCAAATAATGAGATTTAAAAAAAAAGAGATGAAGAGGATTAAAGAGAGAATAGAGAGAGAAGGGGTGGGGGAGAGAGAGAGAGAGAGAGAGAGAGAGAGAGAGAGAGAGAGAGAGAGAGAGAGAGAGATGGTAGAAGTGTGCACTAAGAGATGAAGAGATGTGATGAAAGAAAGAACAGAGAGAGAGACAGACAGACAGACTATATCTGTCTCTTCTCTAGGACGTTATCTCAGCGGTAACCTTTTGAGCTGTAGGTGCTACTATTGGAATTTATTTTCGTTTTTCGATTGAAAATGGCGCTCACATATTACATGAAGAAAGGATTGTTACCTCTTTATTCTTTTTTTCACCAAAACACTTTGTTTCAATCACTTTGCTGCGTATCCATATATTTGTTGGTCCACCCATTCATCCTCCTAATCCTAGCTCCCTAGAGTGTATTAATGTAATGTTTCCAGATGTGAGATCAATTTGGAGATCACCATAATTTGGACGCCCTATTGCGAACAACCAACCAACTATTGTAGTGTAAAACCATTTTTCACTCAGTATCAATCCCTTCAGCAAGTCGCCTTTCTTGGTGCATGTCTGTTGATCTGCTCATTCGTGCATCTTTCATTCGATGTTGCAAATCTTCCATTACCTATTTTAATACGTCTACCTTTCAACCCTTTCTGTTTCATCTACTTCTATCTGTTTGCCTAGTATGGATGTATCGTCTAGTCTCAGTCTATCCGTTTGTCTATCTAGTCCTGTATTCATTATACATAACATTGGAAAGTATTTTATCTTATCAAAATAAGTTGTCATTCTTTGAAATACAACAAAATAATGCACAACTTAATAATGAACCGTTTTTTACATCGAACTTCAAGTTTAGTAGAGACTAAGGCTATACTTATACTAGCACTATCAAATGAGTGAAGATATTCTTGAAGTATTTTAAGACTTTCACCATAGTAATGTCACATGATAAGATGTGATATTTATCCAAAATCCAGAAGCGTCACAGAGTGCTTATTTTTTTTTGTTGCACAACTACTTTTTTTCCCTATTCGCCATGTATAAAGGCTGCTACTCATATAATGTTACAATTCTAATTTACAGATGCCTGGAATTAGTATTACAATTTTAATCGCTTTGAATCTTTTTGGACACTATTGGTTGATGTGCTAGTAAAAGCTTGTAGTTGTATCTGTATCATACTTTAGTCAACATTGAATTGTGGACACAGCTATATATGACACTTGATTGCCATGTGGATGGAATTATAGACATTACTAGGAAATTGACCACAATAGTTGCTATGTTGTCATGCCTTTACATGCGCTAAAGTGCGAGACTGACCACTAACTGATCCTTGATAGGCCGTGTCCACCTCTGGAGCAGCTGATAAGAATTGATTATGACCCTGCCAGTGAGGCGATGGGAGATAACTATGATTTTGGAGGTAATAACATCTGAATGCTTTTGCTCAAACTGTGGGGCGGATAATTCAGTTTCTACCCAATGCTTGTTCTTTAGTATTTCTTTTCTCATTCTGTACGTATTTCAGAAAAATTGATTAGAAATAAGAGTTTTACAAATGTTTTGTACCGTACGGTGCGATAACTACAATTTCCACCATGTGCTTAAGTTTTATTCTTTTTCTCTTTTCGCATTTATCATGACAATTAATTAGAAAATACATGTTTTATTGCCTGTTTCGCACAGTGTGAAAAAAAAAGAAAGTGAGTGCATCCTTTAATGTTTAATAAATAACATCTGCATCCACCACTTGTTTCATAGTACTATTATAGTTATAGCAAAAGTACCTGACACCTGACACAATATTAAAGTCTTAAAGAAAAGAGAGAAAAAAAATAGCAGCTCTGAAATTGAAAAGCAGACAAGATTAAACTTTTGGTGCATTTGGTGACTACTGGTTCATCTGTAAATCATATACACGCATGTTGTCTGATCCTTATGATTAAACCAATGTCTGTGGTGCCATCTTAGCAAGCAGAAATGCAGCACAACGATAGTGCAGCATCCACACGTAGAAGCCTCCAGAAATTTAATGATGATCTTCAAAAGAAAAATCTGATCCAGTACGAGTTTCCTTTTTCTTGTTTTTGAAGTATGGATGTAACAGGAAGATAGCCTTGCTACTTAGAGAGCTCAAACAGTTTACGAAGACAAGTTAATCAACTTGTGTGTGACGCAATAAGTGATGAACAAAAACTGAAAAGCTCTTAGACAGAAAGAGCTCCAAAAACTTAAAGATAAACTACAGTGAAAACCTCGTAATTCAAATAGCGTGGGCATGAATTTAAACTTCGAATAAGAGGATACGATTTACAAAAAAAAGTGCACAACAGAAACTATCACTCATTGACTAAGTGTGTTCCATGTCTGCAACGAGCAACTCTCCTATTCCCCATGTTCCACGTTGCTACAAATATCAGTGTTATGACATGAACTCTGTCAGCCCCTTCCTACTCTTAGGGCAGTGATTAGCATTGCTTGCTGCTAGAGAGACACAGATGTAGTACTTTTGTTATGCCTTAGGCATTAACAGAATTGAACCTGAAAGACTTCGAAATATGAGTCAGATTCTGACAAAGTCAAAGAGAAAAAAATAACCTATCCTCTCGCAAAATTCGGTTTATGAGAAATTCAAATAATCAGACTTCGGTTTTTGAGGTTTCTACTGTGTGTTATTTCAAATCAAAGCAAACGCAAGGAATTGACTGTTTTAAAAACATAATCATGAACACTCCGGCAAAATGATGGTAAACAAACATCCTAAAGCAGTGAATCAAGTATCAATCCTGTTATCGATGCCCATCAAGCACGGAACATCTAATTCACATCAAACTACTGACCATTTGGTTCTATATTTGAAGTTGATTTTTAGATTACAGTAAGCATATTATTTTCTTTGTTTTTTTCCTCTCTCAAATAAATCTGAAGAAAATCTAGGCTACACATAAATTATTCAAATTACAAATTCATAAACTTTTATCGCCTCAATGATCAAAAAATGAAAATACAATTTGTATTCATATGAGCGTAAAGTTATACAAAGTCTCAAAAATCAGAAAGAAAATTCACTGGTGGCCCAGGCCTACTCAGGTAAATTTTATGACTGATGCCTCGTCGCTGGGAACAATTGACTTTGGTATACATGTGAGCTGCACGCTGAGTGGGGTTTTGCCTTATGAACTAAATGTTTGGAAGTTTTTGTTGTGTAATGAGAATGATTGCACAGTTAAGAAACAATTGTGGACTTATCTATGTAGTATGTCAACTTGTAAGATAGCACTGTAGGAGAAAAAGAGAAAACAACTAAGAAGTATGGAGCAATGGTTGCACTATGAAAATCATTGAACAAATACTCTACACTCTTTGCTTGGAAGGAAAAAGGCTAAAAAGCATTGAAAAAAAAAAACACCATTGTTGGAAGACAGGTAGAATTTTCAGTGTCACACCTAATACATACAATATGGCTATGTGCCCAATGGATTATATTTTGGCTCTATATTAATTATTATAAGTTTTTTTAAGAGTCATCAAACATCAGTCACATAATTTTGTTTTCCAAAATCAAAAAATATTCTTTGATCGTTATTACGTCAAAGAAAGGTAAAGCCTTGCACAAGTAATGACCTTGGTCTTGATTTTTGCAAGTTAACAAAAAAAAAAACAATATCTATTTTATCAGTTGGATGACACTGCAAGCAGCTTAATATAATCTTAACATTCATTTAAAAACAAATAGTGTTAATTGCACAAGGTAAATAATGAAAAAAACCAAAGACATTTTTATAGGCATGAAATTTATTTTGCACATGAAATGTTTTCTCATTTCTTTTTCCTTTTTTTTTGTTTTTGTCAATCTACCAACATAATCATGAGAAATCAGCAAAACAACAGTAAATGTTCAATAGCTTCAGTTGCCTCTCAAGTCCTCAAATAGTAACTAGAGTGAATGCACAGAGATCTTATTGTCCTGTTCTGGGGAACTATCAAGCTGCTTCATGTTACAGTGTACAGATACATAATACAACCAAAATTATGACGAATGCTGTTTATAGTTTGTTCTAATCTAATGGGATGATAGGGGAACAGCAAGACGAACTCCAGCTGTAAAAAAGGTTCAACACAAAACTGTAATAAATAGTACATGTTAGTTTCTGTAAAAACCATGATTGCTAGAACAAAGCTGGCCTCATACTTTGATGCCTCTTTAATTGATAATATGTCTCAACATTTTAATGTATCACGTCATTTGCTCTCCATAAAACTATCAAATAGAATCATGAGCACTGGATTCCAGATGTGAGAGCTTAATTTTTTTTACTCAGAAACTTCTCACTGAACTTAAAAGGTTGACATAGTTTACTTTCAGTTCAAGACGTAACAAGCCAAACAAGTCACATTAATGCCTTAGAATTTTTTCAGAGATTCACAGGGGCAAAATTTGCAGTTAAACTTCAAACCACTAAAGGAAAGCTGGACTTCAAAATAGAAAGCATTAAGGAAGCAAGATGATATTAAACTAATGTTAGCTAAAAAAAACTTTAGACCGTAACACATATTGTTATGTTTTGTAAATATACTTAAGGAGCAGGGGCTCTTAAGTGTTTTATCAATAAAATCAGACATCTCTGCAAACCGAAATAAGAAATAAAGTTTATCCAATTTATGCAGTGATTTCACAAGTTTAACATTTGATTCATAACAGAGATTTTCACCATGTGCACAAGTCATGGAACTTAAAAATAATTTGATGAGTCCTTATCTTTTGCATGTGACTATACAGTAACTTAGTATCAAGTGTTATAAGACTGATTTACTGTCACAGATCCAACAGCTGACAAACACAATGCTAAAAACATCCGCAACAAAAATCTCTTAAGCATAGGAAGCAGGTAAATACTTTTTTTTTTTTATCTTTAAGAGGATTTTAGTGCCGCAATGTGATTTATTGAAGTAAAAAAATTCACCCTTCATGCTAATGTCTAAATTTTTTCCTGACAAACATTGAGTAATATTTAGTAAAATTTTCAAAGAAAGTGTTTCTTTTCTCTTCATCACATGCTGTGTATTTCTCGTCTAAACGGTTAAATATTTGTCATCCAATTAGTTGCCACTGAGATTGCAATTTCATTTCGAGGTTAAAAAGTATGAAAAATAAAAGAATTTCACTAAACAGTAAAGTTTTCAAAATAATGAGGTAGCGCTTACACAATGGTAGCATATAATAATAGCTGAAGCAATAACATTTTTGTACCAAAATATCCTATGTCCAAATAAAGATGAAAATGATGGTATATACCAATGCTTGTGCTAAATGTCCAAAAGTTTGTTTTGTTTTGTTTTTGTCTCCCTGGAAAGAAAAAGTTTTGCAAAGATGATAACGCTCAAAACAATCCTGTTTTCGCATCCCATGTCCACTTTCGTTACTAAATTGTAAGTAAGTTATCAAGAAGCTTTAATGTTGATGATCTACAGTTAGAAACTGGTTTATTTGAAATAGCCTGTCCACAACACAATGATCTCAGGCCTGTTCTGCTTACTAAGAGAGTTTCAGGTTTGTTTTTCTTTTTTAAGCCAATAAAATCATAAAGGACTCATGACAATATCAATTTGTGGTGAAACTCAATACCCAGTTCCAACCTGATTATGCCGAGATCTATGCAAGTTTTGCTTCGATGCAGTGCTATGATCCAAACGGGTCATTTTGTCAACCTATGCTATGGGTAAGCCTGAGCCACAATTTTTCAACAGAGCAGTGTTGTTCTTCATTGCTTCAAGCAGTGCAAAATACACGCCAATTATAAAGTGTCCAAAAACAAAAAACTCTAAAGCCTTGGAAATGGAGATGAGTAATAAATGAGAGCAAAAATGCTCATTTAGATGCAAAGCTACTGTCGTCCGGCATGGATATGAGAGAGGACATGAGAGACCCATAAAAACTGTATGAACAAGAGATGATGAACAGTGTCTAAGAACTATATCAAATTCAACGAAGGATCAAATATGTAAAGGTCTCATACTTATAAATCTAAAACAATCTATTATATTCAAAAGCATCTGATACTTAAGATTCAGCCAGTCCCAAAAAGCCTTTTAAGTGCACCAAAGTTGTTTGAACTCTTAAACTCTCAGATTAGTGAAGATAATAAAAGCAAAGGTGCATGAACTGATTGGTTGCCCAAAGGTATAAACTATTGAACATAGAACGACTGCCAATGAATAAATATTAATTTCTTCCAAGATATGAAAACCGTTTATGGATGTAAAATATAAATGTGAAAAGAAAAAAAGTCAACAGTCAGTACTTACTGTATGAAGATCTTGAGAGATGTTTATAATACTATTAACTGTCCAGAAAAAGTTATAATTGGAAAAAAAAAGGCCAGACTCTGAGCAAAAAATGCAGTCTGTGCAGCTCTAACAAAGTTATAAATCACATATCCCTAAGCCTAATCTAAAAAAAAATCAAAACTAAACGAAAAAGCAAAGAATAAGACTGATTCTCATTTTCCAGTTGCTACTATATTAAAAAAAAAGCACCAAAACATGTCAATAATTCTTGTTGCAGCAGCAAATGCTACAACAACAGAATCAAGCAAATCTCTATCTGGCAGCAAATAAGTAGATGATGAAGTTAGTAACATTTTTGTTAAGAAATGGTTAAAGGCTTTACCAATGCTTTTCAGCTACTGTAAGTGTAAGGCAGATCTAGCGAAATACAGCTTGAATTAAATAGTGGAGATATATAAAAAAGCCTTGATTTAGCTTAATTTCTCCTACCATTTCCTTGAGAGAGAGAAAAAGAGAGCAAGAGGGGGGGGGGGGGGAGAGAGAGAGAGAGAGAGAGAGAGAGAGAGAGAGAGAGAGAGAGAGAGAGAGAGAGAGAGAGAGAGAGAGAGAGAGAGATAGAGATAGCTTACCCACAATGTTTAATATTTTTTACTCCAAGGTAGAACTATTTTGTCCCTAATTCTCACCCTCAAAATTCAGTGATCGAAAAGCTTGCTCGCCCAATCCACCATGATAAGTGGTCTAACAGCCTTTCATGTCTAGTAAAGGCTCTGTCAAATTAAAGCAAGTTAAGTCTTGAAGCAAAAGGGTAAAAAGGAGATGACATAATTCTATATTTATTTGTTTTTTAATTCTTTCTGCAATCTCTTGAAAAAGGCTTGCAAACAACATTAGGCCAAAGGTATTGGCCTTGTAGTCCAAATTTGATTGAGGCAAAACAAACTCCCAAAATCCTCGGGGGGGGGGGGGGTGGAATTGTGAATCATTTTATCAACATTTGGTAAAGCAATAAAGCTGGCCGACTTTTAATGAAACCTGAAATCAAATTGGGAAAGGCTGCTGCTAACAATAATTTGACAATAAATGATGATAGTTTGCTAGAGCAAAGTGTGATAGGACATAAAAAAAAAAAGGTTTTCTTTGGTTGAGTTTTTCCAATATCAAAATAAAGAAACACAGCATTATCAGTTTTCATTTTCTGGAATTTTTTAAAAGCTTTCAAACTTTTCAAATTAGGACAATTAAGGCTATCTGAAGAAATCAAGTTACTTGTAAGCTAAGAATAAAACTGCATGCTGAGGAACGCAGTGCTATAATACAGCACCAATGCATTACCTAAGTATAAAGGTAAGAAAGCAACAGGAAGGCCCAGAGTTTATGAACCTACAATATGACTCTACAATCTGTAGATCCATGAAGTAGTTGTCAGTGATAAATAACACAAGAAAAAAAAAAATGCTAAACATGTATCATATTCATTAAAGGGAAGGCTGGCTGTCAAGTCTTGGCCAAAATGAGGGGATTCCTTGATAAGTCAACAGTTAGGATAAACAAGTCAGGTAAAACTAGCAAGAAAGTCTGTACAGCCGTAGATGTTGGAGCAGTAATGGTAACTGTTAGTATCAGCTGGTCCTGTCCGTCAAAAGAAACTGCACACACCACAATTTTTTAAGACCCCTTCTGACAAAACTTTGGCAATGAAAACACATCTCATGTGGGAATCACAAAATGAGCTGTGGCAGCCAACTCTTGCACAAAGACATCCCCATCAGTAGGAGAAACTTTATGCAAATCAAATGCTCCATTCCTGTCTTTTATATAAATACTGAACTATGAAGTGGCACATAAATAAGCCTTGGGGCGATCAGTAATGGCATTAAGTATAAATCTTCTCATTTGAGGCAGTGGTGTAACCTCACCACACAATAATTTATGCATGAAGACAGGACGTTTCAGTCCAAAAGTACTAGGGACTTTGATGAATCCAAAATACCTTGAAGGGGTGGCAGGAACAGCTTGCATAAACAAAATCCTTGTTTGGGCATTGGCGGAACAAAGAGAATTATGTGTAGGAAAGACACACAATTTTTCCAAAAAATTTAAATATTTGATGCTGTGCAAATTTGTATCTGCTCTATCCAACAAGCATTAGTCGTGGTCGTCATTCGTTGAAAGGCAGTCTGGCAGTTGATTACTATCACCCGCACACCAAATCAAGCTGCCTCTTATTTGTCTGTCTTGAGAAGTAGGAGAGTATAATTCTTGAGTGCTCTTGACATCATATGGGCAAGTAGAGCAGCTTTCGACTATCTGCTGAGTTGAAAAGAGCAAGAGAGAAAGAGAGGCAAGCTTCTGAGCTTCGAAGGATGGCCTGCCACCTCTAAGAAGAAGTGCATCTCTGTCAAGTCTCGGTTACGTCCATTGGGTGAGTAGTTTTAGTTTTCATTCTGTGAGTCGCTACAGCCAGAGTCTTGTTGTTACTTTTTGGACTTTTCTCATTCAGGTCAAAATCTGAAGCCCTTTTCAGGAATCTGAGCATTTGGATCAAATTGGTAGCCTTCTTGTGAAGCTTGGGGCAGCAACGATTCTTCATCAGGCTGCAAAAATTCAAGGAAAAAATTGAGTAGAATCATAATAAAAGGATGAGAAAAACCACATGAAACAACTTTTTCACAAAAAGTGCAGTCTGTCATACACACAACTCTTTTAAGAGAAATCTATAGATAACTATCTTCATCAAAAGGTATTTTGCTAAATTACATGCTTCAGACCCTGGGGCTTAAATTGAGAAAACACTAACATTGTAGCTACTTGCAACCACCAGTTGCAGCAGTTCCACTTCTAGTTAACACAATCCCTACCATGAGCCGATTGTAGCGGCTCACGGTTGCCAAACTTACCTACCACGAGCCGGTACAATCGGCTCGGACTTTCTAGTCCTAATCCAGTCCATATTTTCGATCTATCCAATCCAATGTTTACTAAAACGAATTCTACTTCCCTTTCGGCCTATTTTTAGCGTCGTTTGAGCTAAGTGGCGGTTGATTTTCATCAGGTTTTGACCAAAATAATTGTTAGATCTATAGGATTGCCGTTATTTTTTTTATATAGGTGTTGTTAGTAAAAATGTTGTAAAATTTTTATTTCTTGGATTGCACTCTTCAAATTTGACACATGACTTCATAATTGGATTATACACAAGGTGGTGTGCTGTTTGATTGGATTGGATTAAAATTTCCAGATCAATGAGACCAGTAATTTGGATATTTTATTTTTATTTTATTTTTACTTTTCGGTTATATCATCTTTTTATACATCTACCTCCTTACAAAAATTTTTAATTGCTATCTAACACTGATATTTCAAATCTGTATTCAATTCCCTGCATTTTGATATATAATACTTGTAGGTTCTAGAAATATAGGGGGTCATAAACTTCAATTCAAAAAATCAGGTCTAGGATTTACGTGGGTCACAAAATATGGCTTGGGCACACGGTAAAAAAAACCCTGGTAGGGATTGTGTTAAGAAAAATGAGTCCTATAAACTTGAATTTGAGATTCAATTAAGGTGTAAAAAAAAAAATTCATTACATCATTTACCATCTAACGCACAGAGTTTGAGAGAGCCACTGAGAGTGTAGCTAGAAGATTTAATATATCTATAGACTCCTGTCATTACACTGAAAATCATAATTGTATGATGCATGCTTTTTTCCTGTTCATCTTTAATTGGTTTTATTGAATGTTTACTCTCCATCAATCTTTTTCATTTCCATTCACACCATTTTTACATTTATATACGTACATATCAATTTTTCTTTCTGTCATTTTACAGGCTGACTGTAAGCCACACTTAGAGGAAATAAACGTGGGGTAAAGCTTTTAAGAAATGGATTTGCCAGTTGTAGCTGTGCTATGCTCTTGATGTTTGATATTTTCTTTGCTTTTGTTGGAACTTTATTTTTCTCCCCCTCAATCCCCAGTAATTTTTCCTTTTGTTCCTTTTATCAGATTTGGAGCCAAATAAAACTAAAAAATATGGGAGAAGCAATTAATTCAACGCCCATACTTCGAAATTTTGAGAGAAAGAAAAGATTTTAAATTGACCATAGCCACTCTTACACTTCATATTGTATGTTGCTTTCACTGATATAGCTTTAAGGGTACATTCCACCTCTGAAGCTTAAGACAGGCTCCATTATTACTGTAACACAATGCTAGCCTTTGACAATATTACCCATCTTTTTATTTGTAAGGCAATTTTGTCTTAACTCAATTTATATTCTGTTACAGAGAATAAAAGTGTACAAAAATCTGGCTTTATGAAAATGAACATGGCAAGATAAGATATTATGTGCGCATATAACAGGCAAAAAACAACAAAGTTATTAATGAAATATCTTGTGATATCCACTTACCTCATCTTGAAAGTATGTGTCAATGATTTCATATGATAGCTTGTAAATTTCTTCATTTTCATGATTTTGAAGGCTTTCAATTTTATCGAGGCCTGAAAAAGATTGATGAAAAATTAAGAAAAAAATTAAACCAAGATGGTGAAGTAAAATAAGTTCTTTCAGGTAGAATAAACGTCTTAAAGCAGAAATCTATATGTTCACATATGTTCTTTGAAAAATAAAACCATCAATTCCAATTTCTAATTAAGCATCTGTGCATACATCATTTACATGCTAAGTAAATATAAAAAGTGTCATGGTGGAATGGTTTACCTCCACACTCTTCGATGATCTGACAGATTGCTTCCACTTCATCTCCAGCCATCTTGAGTATATTGTTGATACCATCAAGCACCACTTGCACCACCTGAAAAGATGAAAAACATACATTTTTTTAAAACTTATTTCATGTTTGATATTTTTTTTCTACTTTGTATGATTAGTTCCCAGCTCCCTTACTAACTTCAATCTAGCACTAAACATTGTAAACATTGAACAGTAGTCAAGATTTCACAATTCTAGAAGAATTATATTACATTGCTTTGTGTCCAACCAAAGAAATAAACCAAGTTGATATCTGAGAGAATTTTACACCCAATTTTTTTTCCTTGACAAAAATCATCTATATGAGGCACATTTATATAAAGGAGTAGAAATTTAATTGGGAGAGGGGGGAATGAGGACAAAAAAACCCCCAACAAACTAGTTGATTGACTACAAAATAAACCAAGTAAGTGCCTAAGTTTCAAACAGCAAAACGTTCATCTAACACTTTGCATTCAGTCACTGAGCCCAGCTTTACAACGATCAACCTGGATTTATAGCCCAAGCCAATAATCCAACTAACATGCTCAAATTTGCAGACCTGCCACTCTCCAGGAAAAGAAAATCTGAATGATTCTATCAAAAAATCTGAAACTGACACAAAAAATCTGGCCGATTGGCTTTATTTTTCCTTTTACATATAACCAGCATATATTACAATACACATAGTATTGTTTTTTTTTTATAAATGTTCATTCATTAGGGTAGCTCTGAGTTCTGATAAATACAAGTTTTTTTATCTTGTAATTCTGCCACAGTGAAAAATTCTAACTAATCTTAAGATCTAGATTAGAGTAGATCAAGATCTATTCTTCCCCGACTCTTTCAATTTAAATCAAGTGCTTTAAGCACATGCATTACTTGGAAGAGACTCAATAAATTGAATGGTATTGGCATACAATGCAGCATTTGATCATTTCACAAAGAGCAGAGCTGCCAACCTACCTCATGTGAATATGTACAAAACAACTTCAAAAGGTTTATTTTTACATAAAAAGGTGTACTCCTTACTGAGAGGGTAACAAACTTGACAGATTTGATGATGGTCTGATTGTAGATAATTTTTTAATGATTATTGGCCTTTCTCGCACTTGACTTGGAAAATTAATGATCTTATGAATTTTCCTAGATCCAGCTGTTGAAAACTAAATATTTCATGGGGAGCAAATTGACAATTTGCAGGAAAGTTCTTATATCTTACTTTATAAACAATCTAAAGAGGGCAATCTACTCGATTGTTCAACCATTTCATTGAGAAACAGACCAATAAATAAAAAAATTAAGTTGTGACAGTGAGACTAGTATAGCATGATTTAGATTTAGATCTTCATTAGATAAAATGATCAAAATAATGAATCTTACACTCCAAACGAGAAATCTTCACATTAGATTTAAATCTGGATCTGGTTCAAGGTACTCATGTTTACTTTAAATAGACCTAAATAGAGTCTTGCGTCATGTCAGCTTGATTTACTCTAGTTCTATTTAGGATTTCTCAAACGATCTTGATAATTGGCAAGATCTAGATGAAAAATAAAAAGAACCATCCTGTGGTAGATAATAGAAGATGAAAAAAATAGTCCTTTGTTGGAAATAACTGCGAAGAAAGGATGTGAAGATAGAGGGACGGCAAAAAGCAGACGAATACTCCATAAAATCAATAATCTGAAAGATTTCAACTAAAATATAAATTTCAATACTGTAATTGATAATATACACATAAAAAAAACTGATATCCTTTGGATTTATCTTTTTGCCCTGGCTGTCTGTCAATCTCTGTTTTGTTAAATTTTTTAAACCTTGGAGGTGAAAATAAGGTCCTAATTAAAAAAAAAAAAAACAGAATGAATGACACCTTTGAATTAGTCCTTGATTTTTTTTTTTAATGGTCATTATTGACCAGTTCCATGACAGTATATTGAAAAAAAAATGCGGTTATGAAAATATAGCTACTTATTTATTACAAAAATTTCTCATAAAATACTTTTTAGAAAAAATTAAATTCTAATAATTATTTGTTTTAACATCTAAACATGTCATACCTGTGCATCCATAACGGATAGGAGATTACAGAATGGTGGCAGCACACCAAGTTCCACCACATATGCTACTTGTTCCTTCTTGCCACTGATTGTCAAGTTGCTGATGGCCCAAGCAGCTTCCTTCTGGGTCTGAAAGTCTCCCTGAAGTTTACAAAGAATAAAAAGTAGTGAAAACATACTGTTTTCAAAATACAGAAAAATTTTGTTGTAGCTTAATGTTCAGCACAAATTTAAGCTCTTTGAAGAGGCCATCACACTGAAAAAAAAAAAGAAACCTTGTTAATCAAGCTGGATCGCAACCAGAATAATGTTGAATGGGCAGAAAGTATGGAAGCATAGGTGGTAGAATTTACAAAATAAAATACTAGAGCTAAAGGTATAAGTAAACCACATAAGCAATCTTCAATTGTTCGAGTTACGCTCCCACACCACACCAATTGAAAAAATTGACCTAGTAAATAATTACTCTTTTTTTTTTTTTAATTTTGTGGTGTTGGACGCAAAATGAAATAAATGCAAGTTCCTCAATCAGAAATTATTAGATGAGAAGTAAAAAAAGCAGCTTGTGTGTCTGAAATATCAAAAACCTTCTTTTGCATAGCTTTGATTTTTTGAACACCTAAATTTTTATCAGCATCTTCTAGAAAAATGGCCAAGCTCAATATCAGCTTGTTTAAATAGACATTTGGGAGAAATGAAAGAAACAAAAATCTTAATTTGACAGGCACTGCTAAACATTTGTGGGAGAAATTACATCTTCAGCACTACTTCACACTTAGCTACAACTGAAGTCTATAAAAAAGTAAAATATTTCAAGAAGAAAAGCTTTAATGAATTTCAACACCCTAGTCTGTTGATGTTTAAAAAAAAAGCTTCATGCTTAGTCACAGAGCATCAATTTGAAAGAAGATGAATCTTCTAGACATAAAAGAACTGAAGTGAAGATTATGCAAAAAATATCAGCCATAAAAAGAAATTTAAAAAATACAAGCTTTTTTTCAATGGCCATTTGATGAGAAAGAAACCGGCAAACCTAATGACAGTTGGAGCAAAGGATGGGAAACAGCAAGGGAAGTCAATGAGAAAAGTGATGGGCAGAAAGATAAAGTGGCTGAACACAGGAAGCAAGAAAGATGCACTGAAAGAGGTGAGGTTTCGAAAAATTTTGGAAGAAATGATCGCCAGTATTTCACAGCACTGCATTTGATGAGTATGATACAAAAAGAAAGCCCCTCATTCAGGGGCTTTACCTACTGTATTTAAATGGTGTATTATAAGAGGAATAAGACCAGCATCGATGACTGCTTGCACTTGGTGTTGGTCCCCAGCTGTGATGTTGGACAAAAACCATGCAGCTTCCTGCAAGGGAAAAATAGAACTCTCCACAACACAGGAAAAAATGATTCTAATCTATCTAACGTGTTATAAGATGTATATTCTGCCATGAGTAATTAAGTAGTGTTCCCTTACTATCGTTTCCAGACACAGAGTCTACAAAATAGAGATATAAGCTAAGAATGTGCAAAAAAAAACAATAGAATTTTGATTTATCAAAATAAAATGAATGTTTCCTCATAAAAAATTTGAGGTTTGGTCTGAATCTAACACATCAGAAGATAAAGAGACCAGCAAAAAAAGAGAATAGAGTACAAAATGATATTAAGGTCTTCCAAGTCTGTTTACAAAGAAACTTGCCTAGTATCAGACTGAGGTGATTTAAAAAAAAAAAAAAACAAAGCTTTCTAATCTTGCTTTCAGCAGATCTTTTAGCATGGCAGGACATGATAATTGATAAAAACTTCTTGGTTTTTAATCTCCTTTCCATTTTGAGTGTGTTACAAATAGCTAGTCCTAGATATGGATAAAAAAAAAAACTTATACATAAAAATGAAGATGATGATGAACAAGGAAATGAAGATGATGATGAACAAGGTCAATGAAAAAAAGTCTAGTTAAATGTACTCAACATCTATGCTTACCTTGTTGATTTTTTCTTTGGGATGTGTGAGCAGAGAGGGAAAATGTTTCAATGCTTGGCAATTCAGCACCACTTGAGTCTGCTCATCTGTACCTGTGACAATGTTGCCTACAGCTCTAAGAGCAGCAGTCTGGAAAGATAAAGGTGTCAGTGTTTGAAATATAGTTTAAAAGGTCCATTCTTCTGCATTTTGTTTATCTTTTGACATGGGAGTAATGGAAATGAGGGAATAGTTAAAAAGTATCATGGCAGAGTTGATAGTAGGAAAACTTCAGGCACTATCATTGCCAAATTGCTTACTGCTCGAGTTACCCTGTTCTATTTTGTTGTTTGCTGAATATATAATTTCCAAAAAATGGAATAAATTTTTATTAGGAATCAATGCCTTCTGTACATGGGATACTATCTGTGAACCCCCCATAAGATGTAACAGATAAAAATTTTTTTTTTTAAATTATGGAGTCTTGACTAGCAAGCTCTTTCAAAGTTTTATCACTTATCAGATCCTTTGGATGAAAGATCTTTCAAGTCGAACTTTCATGAAGTGCCTAGGCTGACAGTCATTTCCAAAAGAACAAGTTATTTTTTTTTTCTCTCACCTGAACTTTAACATCTTGATGACAGAGCAGAGGGACCAAAAAAGGAACCACACCACTATCAATGACCATTTGAATCTGGCTGTTTCCACCATCTGTCAGGTAGGACAAAGCCCACACAGTGTCCACCAAAATCTGCAGGGAGAAAAAAAAAATGAGAAATTTGGTTTGATCACACTAGTTTAGGATCAATGTATATTAATTATTTTTCATTTTCCATCAGACCTTTGCTTCACAATTTTAAGTTACTGGTGTTAATCATATAAGTAAGCAAACCAGATATCCAACTGACATTGACAGAAAAATCACTCAAGCTTAGATCTGTGAATGAGAAACCGCCTCTTCAAACGGCTGATTAAAAGCTTACTTGCAACACAAAACAGAAAAACACTTTATATTCAATAGCATGCTGTCCAAGCCACAAATTGAAAGGTTTGTAAAAAATATTTAGTTAACATTACTACAAAACTTGCACACATATTGAGCCATGAAGTAAAACAAATTCAAGGTTAGACTGAGGGAAAAATCTTGCACCAAGAATACAAAGCTAGAGAAAAAGATCCGATATTTATGAAGCAATTTGACCCTGGAACTTACCATATTAAATATTTGGGAACAATAAATGAATAATAAATTTCAAAAGCAATAACTAAAGAGTAAGAGACAAAAAAAAGGAATGAAAGAAAACCAAATTGTAAAATGAACATTGCTGTCCAACACCCAATCTATGTCCATCTAGCTAAGAAGTTAAACTTACATTGACATCTGAATGGTGAATTAGTTGGCTTAGAGCAGGAAGGATTTCTTCTATCGTGTGTTCAGGTGGAGGAGGGTCTTTGTTTCGGCATAGATTTACAATTACCCAAGCCACGTTGCGCAAAAAGGGTAAAGGTATGTTGGGATTAATGAAGGTCAACAAGTGCTCCACAGCACCCAATTCGATCACATAATTTCTACACTGAGGACCATCACCTGGAGGAAAAAAAAATTACATTTATTTATCTTTGAATAACACTCTCCCCTCCGATTAAAACTTACAATAACAAGAGTAAAATTCTTAGATTTATAAAAAAATGTAGTTATTGCTAGAAGTCACCTATGAACAGGATATCTGACTGCCTTGGTGTAGATCTTTATCTTAGAAGATAATTAATAAGGAAAAAGGAACAGTTGTTTAGCTGCCATAGTGCTACTGTAAAATGACTTAAATTTCCACTCAAAACCAAATGTTTCATTCCCAAATGTATACATGTATTTATTGGTGTAAGAACTATTATAATACTGTAATATCTCACTGCACAAAGAAACAAAGAAATGTTCACCCACCTATTATGTTGCCTAAAGCCCATACAGCCTGTTCGCAAACATTTTGATGTGGAGAACGTAAAAGTGTTAAAAAGTAGGGCACTGCACCTGTAGAGGAAAGAAAGATGTGATAATTTGATTATCTTTTCTCTGCAAATGTCTTCTTGTTTTAAGTACAAAATAAATCAAAATCCAGTGCCAGACTTTCAAAGAAAGGCGCATGTGCATGTAAAGGTAAAGGTATATTATAAATAAAATAACCATTAATTAGATGCGGAGATGCCACCCAAGTCTGAAAATTTTGTCTGAATTTTCTTTCACCCCCCCCCCCCCCCCCTCCACACACACTCGCACACCTACACACATATTCAATTCCAATTGATCACTCCAGTAACTCTTACTCCTAAATTTACTCTTCTAAACCAATCTGAGTAAGATCGTCTTCATCGCACTTCATTTTATAATTTTTTCTCACATCCCCATTTTCCCACTTTAGATTAAGTTTACCAGCAATTTGAGAATTGCCTGACTGCTGGATTTCAGAAAATTGACGAAAAAGTGGCCTCTCCGTAGATGTCATATTTCTATTTTTCTTTGATGTAAATCCCATAGCAATACATGTAAATTCAATGTATTATGATTGTAATAAAGCATGAGAAAAAAAAGTCTACCTGCACTGACAACTGCCTGTGTTTGAGCTGAGGTTCCAGAGGCAATGTTTGTTAGAGCCCACGCAGCCTCAAACTGTAGTGATGGGTTGTCCTCTCTCGAAAGGCAATTCACCAGGATAGGCAAGATGCCTGATGTGATCAGGTCATCAATGGGTGGATTGCGATCGCTCGATAAAAGCTTCCTAGCAGATCATAAAAGATAAAAACAAAAGGGAATGAGAGTCAGATGGATGTTGTCCCTATAATGAAGAATATATATTGTATCAGCTTCAAAGTATCTAAGTTATCCACTTTCCTATCATACCCAAGCTTGCTCACTTTTCAAGGAAGGTGATGTGTATATATTTCAAGTCTATTCCTTGTCTTTGATCATATAAAAATATACAGAAAACAATTAAGCAAAACCAACTAACTGAAAAAATCTGCCAGTTGCAGTTGTGAAAGAAAATACAACTGATACCTCATAAACAATATATACGGTATATATATATATATATATATATATATATATATATATATATATATATATATATATATATATATATATATATATATATATATATATATATATATATATATCAGATTAAAATAAAGGGCTGCATTCAAGTCACCACTTTGTGCAGATAAAAAATATTGAATACATCAACAACTATTTTTAAAACAAGCAGCACACAGGTTTGTATAGAATCAAATGATTAAAGATTCTGAAAAATTATACATTATGAAAATTAAAAAAAGGTCACATATTCACTTGTCATGTATTGCAAACTTCTTAAAAGGACAAATAATAGGACTACACTTTCAATCAAGCTAAGGGACAAATAGAATTCCATAGTCACCATGGAATGATTCAGTATTCTCTTGCAATCCCAACGTTATTTAAGCATCTATTTCATATAAAACAAATTATTCATGCATGAGAAAAATTAATGCACCACTCAAGACTCACTTATAGAATATTTTTACCTTAGCTATGTTAAGAAGAAATAGGATTAACTTAGTTCAAGTGCTGTTTTGAACTTTGATAATAAAAAAAAAAGGCATCAACATCCAAATTTTCATTTTCAATGTACAACAGCTAACTCTTTGATAAGCAGAAAGGTAAGAATATTTTGCATATTTTCATTCATTATTAAATTAAGCCAAGCAGGAAATACATATCTTTGTAACATATTGTGATAACAAAAACCCTTATAATACACAATTTTTTTGACAGACTGCATTGTAAATTGATGTTTTAAACAGTTATTTGCTAAGGGAACAAGATGTCATGCCCTAAAATTAAATCAAGGGAAAAAAAAGGGGGTTAGCCCCGTTTCTAGGAGATTTTGAATGGCACATTAACAAGTGATAAATTTTATTCTTACATTAATTTGTATTACACGGTTTAATGTTGATGAAGAGATTCTATGTAAGTTGCAATTATTCAAGACTAACCTTGCAGCCTGCACAGCTCCCAGTTGCACATCAGGCTCAGGGCTGTTAGCATTGGCAACAATTGTCTCCAGAGACTGGGTTGTAGGTTTCTCATTGTCCTCTGAGTCTGTACTGTCTAATGTTGGCACATTTCTTCTTTTAAGCATATGCTCTTCCTTTTTAGTCTGAGTGGAGTATCAAAAGCAAAGTTTTAATTTATGAAAGATTCTCAAGAAATCTGATAATAATGAGTCCTTGTGTTAAGAAGATTTGAGCTTACTCTCAAACCAATTATAATTTAATATGAAGTACACAAAAAAATGCAGATAATGAGATATACCACTCTAATTTTTAGAATAATCCAATGAATTTATTTAGTTTCTGAGATCACCAACATCTTATCAACTTGAAACACCAGTTAAAAAAAAAAAAGTTTGCACCGTATTAAAAAAATTCTTATTAATCATTCACTGAACTCACTTTTCGAAGTTCTACAGTCACTTCTGTTCTTCTTCTTCGCATCTCCTGTAACCAAAAAAAAAAAAAACTGGGTGAGAATATTACACAAAGCACGACTGTGGGTGTTTTGTTTTCTTTTTAATTTAGAGCATTTTTGCACTGATTAATTTTAATAGTAAAAGGTTAAAGACCTGAAACAGTCCTGTCCATCAAATGTTTCTGCTTTCTTCTGCAATTCATTGGCAGAACTGAAGCAAATATTCATTTCCATGCCCATTGTAAAACAAATAATTTGGAACATGATTTGCAATATAGAAGACAAGAAACTATTTCAATATGACAACAATGTTTGTTATGGTTTTTATTTTTATTTTTGGAAAAAGCTTGAAACACAAAGGCAAAATGTAGTTTTAAAATGTTTTCATACATGTAAGTTTGAGAGGGCTGGTCTATTTTGCTATGAGAGATCAGGCCAAGCCAAATCTAAAGTTTATTGTTGTCCTACATTATGTGGGGGGGGGGGGGATTTTTTTTCAGTGCTTTTCATGTCATCAAAAGTACTAATTATCATTATAAGCTCTCAATATTATTTAAATATTTAATTGCAGTTACAGGCTATATCATTTTGTATCAAACACAGAGAGGATTGCAATTGAAGAGATCTTAACAATATTGTACAACATTGCATAGGCCATCTAGGATAGACCATGCCTGTGCCCTTGTCGCTCTCTTATAAGCATTTTCACTTTCAATTATAGCTGCATGCCCTTGAACATGTTATAGAAAACAAAATATTGCTTTTAAAACACCAACACAGTCCTGATCGCCTAATCTCAATCTCTCTAAAGTATTTGTAATTTGAGTTGAATATGATTAATATCAATTAGCCAATGCACTTTTTTTATTTTCACTAAGCTATAGTCTGCCCTAATAAGTAAACAAATCCAACACCTAGATCAAGGCCTATACCCGCTTGAATCTATTCTGTCACTGTCTCCAGTCTAAAAGTAACACTATCATGTGCATCATGTCCTAGAGTAGAATCTATTCTAAAACTCTTAAACTGGTATGGAAAGTTAACAAAGAGGGTCTTTTATAAATTTAGATCTAAATCTATAATGAACTATAAAGATCATTAGTTCGAGATGAGGGAGTATGACAGTTGTATAGATCTAGACCTTTAAATTCAAATCTAAAAATCTGGAGAATCAAGCTGTAGATCTAGATCATACAAGTTTGGATTAAATCTTGATTTTTGTCAATGTCTTGAATAAATAGAATGGTTTAGCCATAGTTCAGGAAACATTATCTTATGATAGAATTGATGAGTCTATAAATTGTAAAGTTCTAACTGTATTTAGATCTAGCGATAGAACTGCTTCAAGAAAAAAACTACATCAGAACTTCGCACTGGATCAGTGTGAAAATAATTTAGATTGAAACGAGCTCTAAGCTATATATAGTACTACTAAATATAACAAATTAGATCTAGATTAGATATAAAGCAACAAAGTAGGCCAGACATGTAATAAATCCTTCTTATTGTGAACCACAACAGCAGGTGCCAACACTCATTCATGACAACACTGGTTAAAAATAGCTATGTGTGTTCAGCCGTAACCATCACCAAATACTAATAAAATAACTAAGGCATAGAGCTTAATACCTGTATAATAAGCCTTAGACTCAGCAAACCGATAGCCTCACCCAGATCCACATTGTTAAAAGGCAGAAAAGTTTCACAGTCTTCAGAGAGTTATATTTCACTATTCCGTAAAAATTTACATGCATCGCAAAGTTCAATGGCACCACTACAAATGAATGTATACCTCTTCTACTATGTAAGATTTACCCCTAAATGTAACAAATTAATATGAATTTGACATAAGTAGGGAAAGTTTAAGTATACATCATATCTCTAGAGGAAACCCAACTTCCAACATTCATTTATTTACCAAATAAAAAATACGAAAAAAAGACAGCGCGTTTTGGTTGAAATGAGTGTAAAAATAATAGCAAACACATTAGTTTACATAGCAAGGCCAGAGTAAAATTAAAAATAGCATTTTAAAGCTTAAAAAAGGTTTTATGTGACAGCCGATCCTATGCAAGGAAGTATGTTTTTTGAATTTTCAAAATCGGATCAAGAACAAAAAAGTTATAAGAATTTGAATTCTACGAACTAGCACTGTTTTTTGTACAAATCTTGCCATACCCGTAACAAAGAAATATAAGGATTTATTTTCCAAGCAACGGACTGCATTTTAAGCAAAAGGTGTGCTTACAGTGCATTAAAAACACAAAAATACATCTAAATTAAGTAAAACTTGGTGATCTTATGGAAAAATAAGCGAGGAAAATGAATATGTCATCAAATTTCAACTAAGACAATAAATTTATGCATAAATTTGCATAAATTAATAACATGCCGTGGAATTTTCATCACTTTCTCAGTTTCTAAGATATTTGGAAAAATCAAAAAACTTTCATGTTTAAAAATGGATTATATTGCAAGTAAGATAATAATCAACGTATCATGTATATTCCAAATTAATTCATATAGCATAGAATTTTGATACATTAAATGGAATGTTATTGTGAATCCAAAAGTATATAATTATCAGTCTACTTGCTCTGCCAACAAATGCTGTTTGAGTATTAAAACTTTTTTCTTGCAAAAAAATACAGAAAAATTTTGTTGTCGTTTAATGCTTTTATAACATTAAATTCTAAATCATTAGGTAGAGCACACCCTTTGAACTAAAAATAAAGATATCAACCAAAAGCAAAACAAAGAAAAAAAAAACAAACAAAACCAAGACAATAAGGATACTCAATACAATTTATTGCATTCTGAATGAAATGAATGACATAAGCTTAAATTGAGTATGAGTATTTTCCTGGAGAAACTATGTTTTGAGGAATTCACTAGCTGATGTGACATGTATACTGCATATATTGCTGATAAAAAATGATTAGATCCAATTTGTTCATATGACTCTTGAATTCTGTCCTGGGTGCTGACAAACCACAATCTGCCACTAACACAGTGAAACTGTAACACACAACTTATGGTGGAGAGAATGAAAGCCCTTTTTAAAATTCACAGCCTGCATGCCATTACCCATGGACCATCTAAAAATAAAATCCATTATGTTGCTGATTTACTCAATGAAGTCAACAGTAAAGGTCTCTTTGACGCTGACATTGCCTGCAGGACAAAAAAATATGATCAGATGTATATGAATCTATCGTTTAATATTGTTGGCATATATGTAGGTAACTCTCTCTCTCTCTCTCTCTCTCTCTCTCTCTCTCTCTCTCTCTCTCTCTCTCTCTCTCTCTCTCTCTCTCTCTCTCTCTCTCTCTCTTTCTATGTCTGTGTGTGTGTGGGAGAAGGCAAGGAGTGGAGAATTAATTTTTTGCATACTCATATTTTTAATCTAGAATAACTAGATCTAGATCTTATTCAAGTGCAGAACATTTGGTGTTGTTGAAAAAGTTTAAATCCTTACCTTTATCTTCAATTTCAAACATGTTCACAACATGATAAATATTTTTTTCTATCAAGCAAAGTCAAGATCAAATCTTTGCAGAAAATCAAGCATTGTGCAAGATCTTGGCTGAAAAAAAAAAGATTTTAAGAAAACCTAGATCTAGATTTAGACCTGAGCTAATTCTGAATCTTGTAACCTAACACAAGCAGCAGAAGCTTGAATATAAAGGCAAGAGCTAGAAATCAAGGCTTGACTGGTGAAGTGTTTAAAATGTAAAAATCGAATCTAGATCTAACTTTAGATTTTTATCTAATATGTCTTTGACCGGGCTAGACAGAAATACATGCACTGTAAAAACAAACTTCTCCAATGGTTAACGTCAAAAACATAGCCATGGATCTAAAAATCTAAATCAATTTGTACCAATAAACTAACACCAAAAAGTTAAAAATACAGATATAATACTGAGATCTATTTCATGAGATAAAAACTTAAGATATTGGTTCCCCTTATTCACAAACTGGGGAAAGAACATTTATTTGCTTGGCTTGGCAAAAACTTGACCTACATATGATTCAGGGCACAAAATAAAACTAGGTATGGTTTAAGCCAATGAGGGATCAGGATATAAGCATGATAAATGACGTCACTCATGGCTCTAGAGGTTATGGGGAATCCTCCTGAAACAAGTCCAATTCAGGGTAGGAGTAGTGGTTTTAAAACTTATTTTAATACACTTTTAAGCCATTAAATTAAGAAACTAACAACACAGATCTATGCACATACCTTCAAATTAGTTATCTATAGTAGGCCTCCAGGTTCCTCTGGGCTATGCTCAAAACGGCACGTCTTTATTGTCATGAAAGTGAAAAAAGTAGTGCAGGAACTAAAGGAATCCGCGAAAAAACTATTCAGGGCCATAGATTGACTTTTTTTCTTTCAGTATCCAAAGTTTCAACCGAATTTGAATTCTTTGGACAGAGAAATCAGAAGTTAAAGGCAAACCTCTGAAGAAAAACGATCCCGTTTTACACCTAGGGCGCTCATCGCAAAAATAATATCAAGCTTTATAATTTATTTGATCCTGGCGCATGTAATTTTCAACCGATTTTCGTAAAATTTATTTCATTGGAAAGATCACTTTCTGCACCTTACATTGATATAACTTGATAAAAGATTGGTTATTTAGATGTTGTGATATATTTGCCTCAACAACTTCTACTACCACCCTTATCACTACCTTAGCTATTTGTCTAGCACAAAATCAGAACTTTCTAGCCTTGCTTGTTTACCCATAAAACTATACTTCAAGCTTATTCCACTAGTAAAACTTTCTAGATTCGGTAAATTTGCAGATATCGGCCCAACTCACTTTGGGCTTCACAATAAAATGTTTCTCAACGAATTTAAAATTTGTAGTGTAGTTTTAATGGGATTTTAGAGCAACAAAGAAATGCTTATAAGTTATATCTTAACAAGTATTTATTTGCTATGAATAAAACCATCATATTTATGTACAGCATATCAAATCCATTAATTTTAAAGCAGTGAGCTGCGCCAATAATTGCAATGGTATACCATTGCAATAATACCCTAGAATCTAGATCTAGATCTAGAGATAACATCTAACTTTGTAAGATACACTAAGTAAATTTACAATAGGCCTAAATTTAATCTTGTCTTTGAACCTATAGTACTTTCAAGATCATCTGGAAAATATATGTCTAAAGTTACAGAGCTGGAAAGGGTGTAACTTGCAACTTATGTAACTGACTCTCTTACTGTAAGGAATAGGCTAGGCCAGATCTAGCCTAAATCTAAATATACTAATCTTGGCTTAACAATCACTTGATGCCATCATTGACCTTTAAATAATGTGTAACACAATCAGGTAAGAAAAGGCAAATGCTAATTTCTATGCCATAGTTGCATTACAAAGAATTTTGAATTAAGCCTAGTCCTACAGGTCATGTTGAAGATGTGAACCGTAACAAGAAAAATCCGTTTGATAAAAGTTCTAGATCTAGATCTAGATTAATGTGGGTAGGTGTGGGATGCAGTTCATTTGTGATCTAACTTCTATGCCCACATATATAACAAGAAATCTAGATCTAGACATTTCAATATTTCAAACAAGAAATTAAATTCTACATTTTCATAACATTCGTTTTTCATATTTATCAGTTTCAGTCTTCAGATCCAGAACAGATCAACTCTGTTTAAGTCTAAACATCTAACCCAAGTTAAAGATATACTTACATCAGCATCTTTGCCTTTGTTTTTAAACATAATATTCCGACCTTTGCCTAGTGGTTCTGTAGCCATGATGAGAGATATAAGGGTCTGATAAATCACAAAATAAATATGAACTGTGTAATAAAATTAAGTTCGGTTCCTTTCTTCGTAGTCCGCCTTAACACCTCTGTCGTAATGTCCGAATTGATCATGCTGGTTATGCCTAAGCTTATTTTGTTAACACAGTTCTGATTGGTTGAAAATTGTGACCGATTTCATTTTAAAATTCTCAAATACCATAAATATCAATGATGAACTAATTATCGCTACCTATGCCATAAAAATAATGTAAAAAAAAATAATTTGTATATTATTTCCACTATATGCATTTTTTTCATTATGAGATCATCGTTGTTTCTAAAATAGCAACAAATGAAACGAATTGTTACAACTACATTTTTATGCTGCTCTACTACAAACATAATGCAAAGCTGGCTTTTTCTCAAAAGTCACATTTTCGAAACATAAAATGCTCACAAGAACTGAATACAAAATGGATCAGTCGTTTGTTATATAGGAGGCTAATTTAAAATTTAGAATATAATATATAATTTTAGAAATATCTTATTTTTGTGTAGGAGCGCCAGGCTTCTCAATTGCAGAGCTGCTTTGAACTGTCAATAGGTAGATCGCTAAGGGCGCCATAGAGTGTCTGTAACAAAGTATGCCGGCAACCACGTTGAGGGCTAAGTCATAAAGTCATGTGTCGTGTTTGAACAAAAAAAAAAAAAAAAAAAAAAAAAAAGAAGGAATGCTGTTCAAAGTTATTTTACTATGCTCAACAATTGTTGGAACTAATTTTTGTCAGCTCTCACTAATAATTTTTGTTTGTTTAATCATACAAAATCTCTCTCCCTCTCTTTTTTTTACACGCTAGTTTTCACTCCCTCCCCCCCCTCCCAACTCTCTCTCTCTCTCTCTCTCTGAGAATTCTTTCTCTATTGTTCTCTCACACATACACACAATCGCTCTCCCTTCCCTTTCAGGATAAAAATGCATTGGTGGTGATATCGCTTTTAAGTTATCTTAAAATTTCGCTGATCTCGATAAAAATGGCTGATCAAGTAATGGACCGTCTTTACAATAAACCACGTGACCATAATTTATAGAATAATCCATAAGAAGATTCGGTTCCGATCCCTCGCTTAACACGGAAAGCGGCGGCGTACAACTAAACTGGAACCTATAATGCAGGTTTTCTTTTTTACCTTTACCATAATTATTCTATGCTTTTTTAATGGAAAAAAAAATTCAGTAGAGTTTTATCAACCAGTTGAAACTTATAATTCAACAACTTTCTTCCCTTTATAACTCTCCACCCGTTTCTTTAGCCTCAACTTATCCTGTCAGTCAGCATCTCTTTTCTCTCTCTCTCTCTCTCTCTCTCTCTCTCTCTCTCTCTCTCTCTCTCTCTCTCTCTCTCTCTCTCTCTCTCTCTCTTTCTCTCCCTTTTTTTTTTGCTCCCCTCCCTTTCTTCTTCTTAATGCCTAACACCTTGTCTTGTTGACTCTTTTTCCTATTCTCTGTCCCGCACTCTCTCTGCCTTTCTTTCTTTCTCTTGTTCATATTGTTTTCAACATGAAGCAGAAAATTATCACATTACATGAACATAAAAAAAAAAACGTGACGCTAATCACGGTATCAGTCGTAGACACGATATCATTCTGACTAGTTTTGATAACTTTGGCAGCGGTGTCAACCAAGCAAATCCAAGGACACATACACACACAAAAATATATATAATTACTTTTTCGGTTTAATATTTCTATCATCTATCTCAGTAATTCCGTTGAGAGAGAAAGAGAAAGAGAGAGAGAGAAAGAGACAGAGATAGAGAAAGAGAGAGAGAGACACAGACAGACAATCAGAGACAGAGAAAGACAGAGATAGAGAGATGGTATGGCAAAAATCATTGAGCGATTGGAAGTGTGTGTTTAGGGAAAAAAAGTATTTTGACCTTGTGTAAACTGAAGCAGAGCAGATGAGACAACGAAGCTGTGAGTCGCGAAAACCTCGACAGACGCACGCCCATCCAGGATAGACAACTTCCTAGTAGCATCAGAGAGGATAATGATATATCACCGCTAGATATATAAATAGCATACATTGTGGTCGCTAGACTGTCCACTCAATAAGGTCAAGAAAAGCTAGCGCCAAAGGTGTGCGTATTTGGCAGTATCACTTGGACAGCAGCGCAGTGTGTGCTCCTCTGTTTTACTTTGGTGCTCGAGAGATTTCTGCGGTGCGGTCTAAAGAACTTCTAGGTAATCAAGGCGCTCGGGATTTAAAAAAAAAAATATTTAAAAAGGTGAAATCTTTCATTTGCAGTGCGCTTTTCTTTTGGGAAAAAGGGGGGAGGGGAAGGATCAAAGAATGAAATTGCATGAGCCATGAGTGGTGTAGTACCTGTGTTAAGCACGCTACCATTGATTCAAAGAGAAAGTTTGAAGAGCTGGCCTTGGATTTTGTTTTCATACATAATTTGAAACGTTTGAATCGATTCAATCCTGTTTGATCGGTAATGAGAACATGTTCGAGTCAACTTTTCAGCGACGCGATTATCTCTGGACTAAGTTTTCAAACCAGCACCAAGTCTCATCGAGCCTGGCGTGAAAGTGATCATTGAAAAGTTGAATTGCAAAAATTAGAGCTCTCAACAAATAAACACCTATAAAGAAGTCTTGAGCAAAAAAAAAAAATAAATAAAAAGGAAATAAAGATAAACATAACTGACAATTAGATGAAGCCTTTAACTCAACACAAAACGATGCAGAGGTTGAACCCGCAAATAACAGGAAGACAATCTGACCACAAAGTGTCTGGTGGTTCTCGTTATGTTAGAAGCTCTAAAAGTAGCTTTTGAGTGAGTCCGTGACCTCCAGTAACAATTTGAACTCCACTTCTGTTTTTCAACCTGAGGACATGTGGAAGAACACGTTTATTCATTCATATACATTTACAATTTGACAGCCTAGTTGCTTCTCAAACGTTCTCCATTATTCTATTTGCTTAAAAAAAAAAAACAAAAAAAAACTCTCAGCTAGGATAGCGAAAGAAAAGAGGATCTCTTCTTTTCTCCCGCTTAAAACAACACAGCCCCTTAAAATCTGATATTAAACCTTTAATTTAAGGGAGGTAACTCTGTACGTTGAAATGCTAAATTCGGTTTTACTTTTAGCAGAGTAATCAGACGTGAGCGCGGAGACGGCTTAAGTTAAAGGGTGTGTATAGATACGTGAGCTTATTTGGTTTGTTTTGGTGTGTGTGTTTATAGTACCGTTATTTGAGAGAGAGAGAGAGAGAGAGAGAGAGAGAGAGAGAGAGAGAGAGAGAGAGAGAAAGAAAGAGAGACAGACAGAGAGACAGATAGACAGACAGACACAGACACAGACAGACCGACAGACCGACAGAAAGACAGACAGACAGAGGAGTTAAAATAATAAAATAAGTAGATGGCCATGTATGAAAATGCTTCAAATCAGTTTAAATGCATTGCGTCCTGTCAGATTTGAGTATCATTTTAAATCTCTCACTGCACATCTAGCTCTAGTTGTCTCAGACAAGAGGAGAGTAGACGATATGAATTTGTTATATATCCGCCTTTAGTGTGTGTGAGTCCTTGCCGTCTAAGAAATTTTGACTCCATTCATTTCAAGCCTTCTTTTGTGAGTTGAGGTAAAACTGAAATCAAACAGGCACTTCTACAGGAGCATAGGTATCTTAATTATAATTTATGTTATAGTTGTAAACTCACTTGCCCCCATTCTGAGGAAAACATAACTATGTCACTCAATCTGGGGTTTTATAGAGCATGTGACATTTAGATTGTTCATGTTTAAGACTAAGAGATACTCTGATGGGCTTAATTCAATTCATGATAGATTGCAAATTGACTCTTTAGGTTCGGAGAGAAATTATGAAGGCTTTATGGCTTTCTTTATCGATCGCTTTATTGATAAATAAGAGATTTTTTTTTGACTGTTTTAATCCCAACGTGTGCTATCTTAGGTCTGTACAGGTGAGAGTGATATTTTAATTAGCATCTTATTTCTGAAGCTTCCCTCAAAATTATAGGCTCCAGTTTCAACTCTAGTTAACAAATCACTGACAGTAGAAGAATTAATTTCTATTTCGATACCGGTTCTTGGACTAATACTTCTGTCAAGGACTTTCAGATATCATGCATGAATCCTCCCAAAGGATTACAACTATTGCAATACAATTTCTCATAAGTGATCACAACTTAGAAATAAAGATTATGTAAACTTTATCTTACTTTTTGCCCGAAGAGCACAGAGAGAGATTATTCTCAACACATTGATGTTAAATTTACACTATTGCGATTACAGCCTGGGTGTTAACTCGTTTCTACCTTTTAAAGGCAAGCTAGGTCAGCATGACAACCTAATTAAGAGAGCGAGTGGCTAATTTAATTCATCACTTGAAGTGGGACGGTGTGCTCTGAGGAAAACTTATATCTAAACTTTGAAACAGGATTGTTCCCAAGTTACCACTAAGTTAGCTCGGAGAGCATGTGCCAAGCTTACATGGTTAGCATAACAGCAAGTGTGGAGAGTAACTGGACTCAACCTAGTCAGGACAAAGTGAGGTGGTGATGGAATCTCTTTAAAACGTTCCAAATTTAATAAGAGACGGTCCTTAAAAAAATTGTGACAAGAATTTATCAAACTACGCCTCAACTCCAATGCCCAAATCATTATATTCAACGATCTATTCGACTGAAATTCTAAATTTAGCGCTCAATGTTCTGTTCACTCAAAACTGGTGAAAAAAAATTGCCTCTCTAGAGAAAATGAAACGTACACCTGCATCAAGTTGCATCTAGAAGGAGGTGAGGACACATTCTTCTAAGCTGTGTTTCGATTTTTAAGCTCGAAATTTTATCTCTTCTTTTCTGCATAACTTGAATCAGCTAGACGTGTATAAAGCTCGTTTCATTTTTGTGAGCACAACCTAGAAAAATCATCGAACTATAATGTCAATGGCAAAGGCATCGGTGTAGTAATGGTTGGTAATTTTTTTCTGTACCAAAGGTGGTTGATTATTTTACATTCACAAAAATTAGCGAAGGGTGGAAGGGTTGGTAAAAACATGCTCTCTACATCTCAAATATAACATAGATTAAGTATTAAATAAATATAATACGCTGTATATATCTTAGAACAGAACCAGAGACTTAGAAAGATATGCTGTTAGTTTGGTATTTTTTCCTTTCATCTTTTTTTAAACTTTTCTCGTTCATATTTCATTCTGCACGGTGTAATGAATCAGATGTAAGAAGGCTGAGGTGCTAGGAATGATTCTGTATGAATTCCTGGTCTGCCACAGGCACCGTATTGCCAGCTCCAAATCTTTCCCTCTATCTTATTTCTCTTTTCTCCCACGCAGTTCTCTCTCTCTCTCTCTCTCTCTCTCTCTCTCTCTCTCTCTCTCTCTCTCTCTCTCTCTCTCTCTCACTCACTCTCTCTTCTTTAGCCTTTCCCCTTTGTCTCTCGGCATTCTTTTTTTTAGCACTGAGGTTCTCTTATATACAGCCAAGTGCCTCACTAGGTAAATGTATTTTACAAAGACTGTTAGACACAGAGTTAAAATGTCTGTTCAAAACATTTGAATTTTTATATATATATATTCCATTCTCTGCTTATAGCATTGACATATTCTTCATTCAAACCAGTTATTATTTGTTTGATCTATAATAATAAAGTAAAATAATAATCATAACCATCCACATTACAATACTCTTTATCCAATCATGTACGGTACCAATATCTTCTACATGAGTATGAGTATGTATGTATGCCCCTCCCCCCTTCCCCATATAAATACCAAGTAGGCTTTGCCTCTTTTTTTGGTTTTGTTTTGTTATATCAGTGGGTTTTATTTTCCACTGTTCCTCTGTTAAATAGCTGTGCTGTTAAAGTTTCCTGCGAGCCCATCATCAGGACAGGCTTGGGACCTGGAGTGCGATGTTGCTTCTACCTGCCCAAATTATGTTTCAATAAAGAGGACTCTCTTATTGATCGGTCGGAAATTATAAAGATCATTTACAAACAAAAAGAGCAAATAATTTGATAGAAGCTACACTTGAGCCACGCATTCAGGCTGTGAAGAATTGTAAAGCTTCGCTAAACATTTATATCAGAGTGATGCTCAGTAGTTAAAACATTCTTGTAAGTCATGTGAATCCATGTTGAGCTCATTAAAGCTTCTTTACAGCCACATCACAAGACGCTGATGATGATGTGTTTTTGCTTTTTTTTTTTTTTTATAAATTAAGTTCAGAAGACCTAAAGCATAACCTACCCTTCGACCCCCACAACGCCCCCACTACCCACCACCACCACCACCACTAC
>JAWDGP010003874.1:512500-532500 GCA_033675545.1 Elysia crispata | reverse complement strand
TCTCTCTCTGTCTCCTCTCATCTCTCTTTTTCTGTTTCTGATTACCCTTCTTTCTCTATCTCTCTCTGTCTCTCTGTATTGAATTTCCTGTCTATTCAGTTTTCGTGCCGGCTTCCATCTAAACCTCAACGTTGTCTCATCTTCATTTTTCTTCCTCTTCTTCTTCTTCTTTTTCTTCTTCTTCTTCTTCTTCTTCTTCTTCTTCTTCTTCTTCTTCTTCTTCTTCTTCTTCTTCTTCTTCTTCTTCTTCTTCTTCTTCTTCTTCTTCTTCTTCTTCTTCTTCTTCTTCTTCTTCTTCTCATCTTCGCCTTTGCTCATGATGCCGCTTCTTCTCCCTTTCCGTTTGTTGAATGGACTTAAGTTTCACAGCAAATCACATTATTATCACTTACGCTTGAAGAATGAATTGATGGATATACTTGACATCCACCAGACTTGTTAAAAACAGCATCACATTTCTATCAAGTGAGGAAAAAAAAAACTTCAGCTCAGGATAAGCTCAATTGAAGCCTTCAGATTTTTTTTTCTTTCTAAGCTTATAAAATAGCAACCACGGTACCTCCCTGTTTTATTTGATAAGTAAACAAGTGTCTTCCGAATTCTGAAAGAGGCAATGAAGGCAGAGAGCAGTCGGCCCACCGGTATCTTTCTCGAGCGCTCACCACGCTACACGTTTCTCCCAGACTTCATTCACGCTTCTTTGTGTGCGCTCCACAGCGGGTCGATGAAGCTATTTTTACATTTTGAGCAAAAATGACCTACTTACCCTTTCCTCGGTGAGGAATGGACTTGTCCCAATCGATTATTGAAGCGCTTGACAGAGACGGCGGAGCGACAGTTCGAGGACTGTCTCACTCCGGCAGGGGGGTTAACATTTCTTCGTGTCAGGACAAAATGGTGATACGGATAACTTGATTGCGGTGACCATACATCTTTGTCCTTTCTTGGATTGTAGCAATAGGATTCATTCTATGTTATTGGAATTTGGGTGTCGAATTTTCTGCTTTACAGTACTGGATTTCACAGAGAGACTGAGATGTATGATGTTGACAGGGATTAAGCGAGAGAAGAAAGCGAGGTTCTTTCATATAATTTTTTTTAAAATTTTTGTAAACATAGCACCATGCTCTTTGACGAAAAATCATTTCATGTTATTGAGGAAAATACTCTGATATGAAGAGTTTAGCATCCTCTTCTTTTCTTCTATAATCATACATCGTTCTTTCTCTTTTAGTCTATACCTCTCACTCTCACTCTCTCTTTTTCCTCCTCTGTCTGTCTTTTTCTCTCTCTTCCTCTCTGTGCGTTCACTATGCATGCTTATCTTTTATATCTTCTGCACAGGTGTTATCTATCTCGTTTCTTTATTTCTATGTTGAGTCAGATTGTCTTTAGTTATCTTAACCCCTGCTTAGTGCCATCTGTCCTTGCAGCTTGACTCAGTCGATGTATTCTATTTTTTTTATTCCTGTAAATACTAGTTCACTCTTCACTTCCTCATATCGCACAACATTTTTTTAACGATCTTCTGTATTCTTTGTTTTAATTGTTAGCTGGCTGTGTGATCGCTTGCACCCATCTCCTCCCCACAACATTCGTTCAAGATGAGCCCAGCCCACACCCATTCACACCGTGAACTTTGAGCCCTCCTCTGCGAGCCCCCCTCTAGCCGTATCTTCCAATAACCCCAATACTCTCCGTTCCTGTGTCCCCAAATTGTGGCTGCAGCCCCATCCTCTCCTCGACCACTGCAGGTCGCACTCCTGCTGGAGCAGACCCAAGGAACAGAGGGAAGTTCCACAACTGTTGGCCCTGTCTTCTATGATCGGCCATCCGATGCGCATCTCAGGGTCTGGAGAGAGAAAAAGACAAACTCACACACACACAAACAGACAAAAGAAACTTGTAGAACTCTCTTTTCCAGAGTTAGTAGAACGAACCTCTAACTGAATAACCACACATCACAATTACTCCTTCCCTCCCCCCCCCCTCTCTCTCTCTCTCTTTCTTTCTCTCTCTCTCTCTCTCTGTCTATATATATATATATATATATATATATATATATATATATATATAACCTTCTTTATTTTCTGCACAAATGTATAATTCTAAAGAAAAGTTCATACTTTAAGAGTACAAATTACGTTAGTTCAATGATTTTTAACACCGTCTGTTTTAGTACATCAACGTTAACTCTGTGTCTGATACCAGTAATTTTTCTTCTCTCGACCTCACCCCTCCCCTCCCTTCCCAATTCCTGTCTACTCACTCAGCCGTATTTCTGAATAAAACTCTCTAATCAAACAAAAATCAATTTCAACTCTTCCTTTAGCAACCTCTCCTCTCCTCTCCCATAG
The DNA here is from genome assembly GCA_033675545.1 of Elysia crispata. NCBI lineage: Eukaryota > Metazoa > Mollusca > Gastropoda > Plakobranchidae > Elysia > Elysia crispata. Next base: position 530,143 of record JAWDGP010003874.1, on the reverse strand, counting down.
CCATCCTCTTCTCGTGTCTCGCCTTCCTTCGCCTATTCTACGGAACACATCTTGCTCTCCTTGCTCTCTCTCTCTCTCTCTCTCTCTCTCTCTCTCTCTCTCTCTCTCTCTCTCTCTCTCTCTCATTCAAAAAAAAAAAAAATAAAAATCCACCCATTATAGAAGCAGCACTCGGCCGGCACCACAGCGCACCAATTCATACGGAGCCGACTGGCATCATTCGTCGCTCACTAAAGCTGGGCGACTAGTGATTTTTATTTGTACAAATATGATACTTGTGGCGTTTGGAATCGATTGGACCGAGAGCTACAACAATCCCCCAAATGTGATGTCACATGAACACGGTATAAAATACAAGTCTTTAACTACTGAACTTGACGTCACTTCAGAACCTGGCAATAAGAACATAAGTTCGCTCTTAGAAATATGAAAAATATTTATTTTTGGGCAACACATTATTCTATGCATTTTTTTTTTTTTTTGCTTTTACTTTAAAAGGAGTCAATATCAATTATGTTTATTTTGATTGAAGTGCCATATGATAATCTCAAAGCAACATTTATTATAAAAAGATGGTTTATAAGTTATTAATGATTTTCCAAAATCTTTTTAACAGTTCTACTTTTTCATCACTGTAACAAGGATAAAATTCGATTCCGCAAATCGGATTGTTTAGACTTAGACAGAGTCGAGTACAAGGCTCGATTCTTCTTGCACACAGAAACTGTACAATCGTCATCCTGGATAGAAGCCTAGCTGAGCGCACTCGAGACACGGGATCCAGAGAGGAGACTGAGGGAGGGGGTGGGGGACGGGGGGGAGGGTAAGACGGTCTCGCCCTGGAGACTCGCTTCCGAGACTTAGCTCAGTCTGCTCTGCACGTGCTGGCTCCCGGTGCGGGCTGCGGCGGTGACTCTGTCCTACCGGGTACTAGATCTAGATCTAGAGCCGCTACTAACTGTTGCGATCGTGTGGAACCCGTACCAGGTTGTAGGCTACACTGTACAGGGTGTCGTATGGCTAGAACTTCTGTCATCAAGATGTGCTTAGACACGGAGTGAACGTGTTGGGAAAATAAGGGGGACTGTTCGTGTACGGGGATACACATTCTTCTTTCTATTCGTGTGTAGAGAATTGCTTCCATCTGTGAAGTGAACACTATGTTTCTCTAACAAGGGATGCATGTGGGTCTGGTGCTAGTCTGTTGTAATCGATAACTTTATAATTGAATTGATGTTTAATTGAAAAGTTCATCATGGCAGAAACTAGACCTGCTGTTTGTGGATATTGTTGAGAACTCTCTGTGACATGAACGATTTCGTTTTATATGGATAAGACTGCTATACAAGAGGAGTTGACGAGATCTACATCTAGGGATGTAACATTCTACCATGTAAGTGCAGTAAACGTTTTCTTTTCCTTGCTCTTATCCAGTCAGTTATGAAAACCCCTCTTGGGATTCTGTTGCTGTCATTACTAACACTAAAAAAGACACACATCCTGCAAAATCCACTTTTATTCTTTAAATAATTTCTATCATCATCAGAAGCACCAATAATTATCGTCATCACCATGATTTGAAAAACACCAATAATTATCGTCATCACCATGATTTGAACCATTTCCATCATCATCAGAAGCATCAATAATTATCGTTATCACCATGATTTGAACCATTTCTATCATCATCATCATCAGAAGCACCAATAATTATCGTCATCACCATGATTTGAACCATTTCTATCATCATCAGAAGCACCAATAATTATCGTCATCACCATGATTTGAACCATTTCCATCATCATCAGAAGCATCAATAATTATCGTTATCACCATGATTTGAACCATTTCTATCATCATCATCAGAGGCACCAATAATTATCGTCATCACCATGATTTAAATCATTTCTATCATCATCAGAAGTAACAATAATTATTCTCATCACCATGATTTAAACCATTTCTATCATCATCAGAAACACCAATAATTATTCTCATCACCATGATTTAAATCATTTCTATCATCATCAGAAGCACCAATAATTATCCTCATCACCATGATTTAAATCATCTCTATCATCATCAGAAGTAACAATAATTATTCTCATCACCATGATTTAAATCATTTCTATCACCATCAGAAGCACCAATAATTATCCTCATCACCATGATTTAAATCATTTCTATCATCATCAGAATTAAAAATAATTATCATCATCACCATGATTTTGGGCCGCCGTCATAACTGAGTGAAACACTTGTCATGAAATGAATGCTAAAACCCATATTCAAAATTGTTGAGTTATTTTCTGGTGCAGAATTTATGATTCAATCATAACCGTCTTCTTAGTAGTTTGAGAGAGAGAGAGAGAGAGAGAGAGAGAGAGAGAGAGAGAGAGAGAGAGAGAGAGAGAGAGAGAGAGAGAGAGAAGGTTTATAAAGAAATAGGCACACAACTTTACAAAATATAGGACAAAAAAGAAGTAACAAATCTATTATCAATATAAACGTTACACTTTGTAAGCTTCGTCAGTATAATTAAAAAATCGTGCTTTCCGTTCAACATTCAACCCAAGGAGAACTAATATTTTGTGATAACTTTGTAATAATACTGACGAAGCTTACAGAGTGAACCGTTATACATATATAGATATATATATATATATATATATATATATATATATATATATATATATATATATATATATATATATGTTGAATTGATTATCGTTTCGTTATTCCTTTTTTGTCCCGAAATTCTAAAGTTTTATGCCTATTTTCTTTTAGTCTGTGCGTACTTTAGAGAGGTAAGATTAACCGGCGTGAAAAACATACGTGTCACATGAAGGAATAACGATATGTGAATATAGACCGTTGGGTTAATTCGTTTTAAGAATCTGGAGCGACTCTTGAATTTTCTTCTTACCTCCTTTTAATTTCAAAGTTTCTATATCAAAACCAAAAAAGTCTTCTTTTATATTAATCGATCCATAAAGGTGTGTCTTTTTTTTATACCTTTCATCTTGTGGAACTATCACATACTCTTTGCACATTACTCAATTTAACCAATTGCCAATCTGCCTTCAGTCTGTCTGACTTGCTCTAATTCATTTCTCTTTCTTTTTCTTTCTTTCTCTAAATTCTTCGCTCTTCCTTATTGTCATTTCCTCATCGATCTTCTGTGTGAGAAAGGTAAAAAACACCATGAAAAATACTTTTCAAAGGTTAAGGAGATAATACAACAAATGATAAATAGATGAATAATTTAGAATGTGGAATCCAGAATTATTAAAAAAAAAGAGCAAAGCATTGCCTATCAATCCCACGGCTGATGGCTTAAGTCATAAGACTTGACAAATGAATTTAACCAAATTTCAAGAGGAAATCTCATTGCCTGCGGCATATCAGGTAAACAAGAAAGTCAACACCCCTCAGAGATGAACATCCTGGGAAATATATCACCTTTAAGGGGGAAAATCAATTTTGAGGGGGGGGGGGGGACAGAGGGAAACACAGAAATAAAGGTAGAGGTAGAGACAGAGAGCCAAGCAGAGAGAAGGGAGAGGGATCAAGAGTGGGAGGGAGGGAGAAGGGGTAGGAGGGAGGGAGAAGGGGGGGGGGGGGGGGGCAGAGGGTAACACATAAATAAAGGTAGAGGGAGAGACAGAGAGCCAAGCAGAGAGAAGGGAGAGGGATCAAGGGTGGGAGGGAGGGAGAAGGGGTAGGAGGGAGGGAGAAGGGGGGGGGACAGAGGGAAACACAGAAATAAAGGTAGAGGGAGAGACAGAGAGCCAAGCAGAGAGAAGGGAGAGGGATCAAGGGTGGGAGGGAGGGAGAAGGGGGGGGGGGACAGAGGGTAACACAGAAATAAAGGTAGAGGGAGAGACAGAGAGCCAAGCAGAGAGAAGGGAGAGGGATCAAGGGTGGGAGGGAGGGAGAAGGGGTAGGAGGGAGGGAAAAGGGGGGGGGGGGGACAGAGGGAAACACAGAAATAAAGGTAGAGGGAGAGACAGAGAGCCAAGCAGAGAGAAGGGAGAGGGATCAAGGGTGGGAGGGACGGAGAAGGGGTAGGAGGGAGGGAGAAGGGGGGGGGGGGGACAGAGGGAAACACAGAAATAAAGGTAGAGGGAGAGACAGAGAGCCAAGCAGAGAGAAGGGAGAGGGATCAAGGGTGGGAGGGACGGAGAAGGGGGATGGTAGGAAGTCATGGACATTGCGGAATGAGGTAGAGACATACTGTGGGATAGACTGACAGACAAAAGACAGATAGCTTGAGAGACAGACACTCAAGTAGACAGACAGACAGACAGACAAAAGAGAACGATCCAAAGATACAGAGAGTAGAAAATGTTTGAAGATGTTTAAAAAAAAAAAAAAAGAAAAAAAAAAAACCAGCCAGGCACGTAATTAAGCATACAATAAGATTTGATTGATAGATAAATAATACGAGAGCAATAGACAGAACAAACCTGCAACGTCAGACAGACTTAAGAAAAAAAATAACAAAACCAGAAACTGTTAGATGTCTTGAGATGTTTCATGTTGATTCTACTTTATCACGTGACTCTGTGGTTTGTAAAATTAAGTATCGCCCAGCAAGTTTCCAAGCCCATTCCACCAGGGTGTTTCCATCTTGTGTTTACTGCTTTATGAAATTCTGGTATTGAACTCGAAGAATCTGAGCTAAGAAACCATTCACATCAAAGGTAACAAAAGGACTTAGAAAGATCTACTAGCTGTTTTCCTGTAACAGCTGCAAAGCAGGCTCCTCATAGAAAACTCGAATGGACATGACGAAAAATGTTTCTTGAAAATGTTCACCAAAACGGCCCCTCTGATTTTTATTAACTTTTTTTTTTTGTGTGTGTCTCTTTCACTTAAGCTTTTATAGTTCACTTTTCCCCCCGCCTCCCTCTATATCTTATTGACATTAGCTCCCCCATCAGATATCTTGTTTTATACTTGACTGTCTCTTTCCACTCTACACACACTCACTTTATCCATCATCTTTTTCGCTCTTTGTTTTTTGTTTTTTTTTGTTTTTTTTCGCCTCGTCCTGCCTGTTCGAAACTTTTTTTTTTCCGGCCAGGTATTGATTTCAGTTCCCCCTCTTCGTCGCTCTTGTTCGGGATGAGATTGTATAAACCCCCAGCGCTTTCCATTAAAAAAAAAAACCGCTCACCCACAATAATACAATTAATATCCAGGTCTGGAACGCATGTAAACTAGCTTAGCGTAGCTTGGGAACCGTACGGTTACTGTTGATATGTTGTAGGTCTATGTTCTCAGGCCGTCTTCAGGGCTTGCTCGTTCCTCTTGTTCTCGACCTTGAAAGCTGCGCACTCCGTCAGTCAATACTAACTTCCTTGTTTTTTGTTGTTTTTGCTTTGTGGAGCGTGGTGAGCTAGAAAAGTACACGCGCCTCCCACTCCTTTGGAAACCTTGGCTGGGAAACGATAAGCTGAATGTTCATGGGATGGGTGTGTGTGTGTGTGGGGGGGAGGGAGGGGGGAGGAGTTTCAATGGTTCTTGAATGAAAATTCCAGGGGGTTGGGAGGGAGGAGGGGGTGTTATATTATTTTAGAAAGATAGATGTGACTTTGCAGCTTTCTTTTTGTTGCTTTGATTATCTCTTCTTTTTATTTTATACCAGTAGCTGGTCCATTTGAAAGAAAGAAATATATCAAATGGCGATAAGGTGTTTCAAATAGAGTTAGAGAAAGGGGAAACAGAGGGGCAAAGAAGGAGAGATTGAGAAAAAGAGAAGAGAAAGGAGGGAGGAGGTAAAAGATGCGAACAGATAGAGAGAGAGAAACAATGGAAAAATGAAAAGTAAACCCTTGTCATGGATTTTATGTTTTTATTGATCTTACCCATCATCAAACTTTCCAGGTTCCAGTTTAACGCAGCTTAATCACAGTATCTTTGACTATACTCATTATACTGATCTATGAAAATATCATACAATATTTAATTGATTTCTATTTGTACCTTTTATATCATAATTTAAGAATCTGTGTACAATTTACAAATCTTATCATCTTGGCCCTTAATCTAATAAGCTTTAGACACTGTTATGTAATTTGTTTAGATTATTATAAATGAGTAAAGACAACTGCCATTTTAGGAGTCTAACAACTAATAAAATAAAAACAGAGAATACATTTTCCTGAGACCCTTTGTCTCTCAAAATTCCGTCTCAAAACCACGTACAGGAAATATAGAGCGATCAATGATCATATTTGATCGGTTAATGTAATTATATCGCCAAATTTCGGTGAGTTTGGTCATAAATGGACACTTAACAAAACAAAAGCATGTAGGCCTTTAATAAAGAGATAGATTACAAAAGTAACATATAATAAGAATTTTAGAGATAAAGAATTTTTTATGTTCAATATTCTAAATAAATCATATATGCATCTTTTAAAAAATGATAAAAGATCACTGACATAGCCCAAACAACAAGAATACCTATGTTAAGATGAAAAACATTTCCTCATCGAATCAGACCCGGGCTTCCCTATACCTGTAGCAGCACTCAATATCGGATGAGTTTAGTAACACAGATGATAATTATGGGTTTGATTGAAAGATAGATCTACTCTCTATTACACCTTGATTCAAGACTGCTCTATCTGCTTATTAATGCCTACATTAAGCTATTCTAAGATATGAAACAAGCAGGTGACTGACGAGTCTCTTGTGCCCCGGTAAAAGGATTTCACCCTTTAAGCCACGAATTACGGATGTGAAGCCCAGGTAACTCGAGGATAAGCAGATAACGTTTGGCTTTTGAGAACTAAAACAGTCAATGTTTCTATTGTAGTACTTAATAATTCCCCAAGGTACGTCCTTGGAAAAAACGTTTACACACTTTCCTTGCAATCGGGGAAAAAAAATCGATCAGCCCAACAGCAGTCTAGAGGTAGAAGAGCGAAGGGGAGAACTGAATTCTTGTATGCGCAGATTTCTGTCCGACCAGTTGTACAGATGTTACGGGAAGAATGATCGCGGGAGTGAATCATCGTGTGATGATAGTCTGTGGAGACTGTGAGAGCAATGTTTGAACCCTGCCACAGGGCCACAGGGCTACAGGGCCAGGGATTCTACAGGCCTCGCGGTCTCCGCCTCACTGGCATCCAGCTTGCGTTCCTAGTCTGGCTCTGGGGAGTAGGGAGGAGGGAAGGGGGGGGGGGGGGCTGTTCCTTTGTCTTTCTAAATGTCTGTACTGATAAAGCTCGAAGGGTGTTAGTGAAAGAGAGGGTGAGCAGATCAGATGTAAAACATCAGGATCGTGATGGAATTCCTGAGAGGTAGAAAGACACGGTATCACAAAACGAAAAGAACCACAAGAAGAGATTTATAGAAAGAGACAAAAAGATAGACAACTAGACAGAGAGACAGACAAACAGACAAAGAAGGATAGACACAGAGACAGTCAGACTGACAGACAGAGCACGACAGAAACAGACGGATAGGAAGACAGACAGCCCGATGGACAGAAACATAATCGAAGAGAAATCAGGGGGCGGACAAAGCGCCTAAGATGAGTACATAGCATTTTCCTGAGAGTTCTTCATTTAGTTTCATATGTGCATCCGAACCGCTTCACCTCATACCTGACAATGACACGCGAATTTTATTGCTTTGTGTTTTTAAGGGAATGGAGAGAGAGAGAGAGAGAGAGAGAGAGAGAGAGAGAGAGTGTGTGTGTGTGTGTGAGGGGAGAGAGAGAGAGAGAGAGAGAGAGAGAGAGAGAGAGAGAGAGAGAGAGAGAGATATCGGAATCGAGAAAACCAAGAACCATCTGGTACAGGCCTGGGAGAGTTAGGATCATGTGACAGGAAGACCTGAAGCGAACACATACAAAGAAATGTCTGTACCAACCCTGGTCAGGTGCACAATGAAGGAAAAGGGCTACAGCTGTCAGGAACTTCGGAAGGAAGGAAGGAAAAATTACTGGCTTTGAAATGACTGAAATGTGCTGTGGCTCTCAGCAAAATGTATCCCACAAGAAGGTAAAGGCGTGACTTAAAAGAAAAGGAAAATATATTGCGGTCTGCACAACGTCGACTTTATTTGGTGGAGGCCTTGGACGTGGTATCCAACTGATTGAAAGTTCAAGAGGAACCAATGAGGTCAAACATTGTGGAGTGAGGGGGGGGGGGGGAGGAGGGGGGGATCAGTGAGCGACATTCCGTCAGACATGTAGACAAGAGTGAAGAAAAAGAAGCAAGACTGAGAGCGAGAGAGAGAGAGAGAGAGAGAGAGAGAGAGAGAGAGAGAGAGAGAGAGAGAGAGAGACAGACAGACAGATAGATAGACAGACAGTGACAGGCATGCAGACAAACAGAGTTGCAGAGATGCAGAGACGACGAGTGTCCAGAAAGTTCAACAGCAATAGATCTTGAAACTAGAACAAAATAGAAGAGAGTAAGAAATGAAAAAGATAGTTACGATGGCAGGCTGATAATTAAGTTCCGTTTGCTAATAACTAGGTCAATTTTCGTCACATCGACTTAAAATTTCATACATATCCTCTCGAACCATTTTTCTAGACTTAACTATAACAACAAGTTTGTGTGACGTCATTCGTGCTCATAAAGCAGTGACGCGCAACACATGATGTGGTAGCCATGTTTATGAGACAATGGCGACTTCCAATGACCTTCTCATCAAACAGCGCTCTGTTATCGAGTTTTTGGCAGCTGAGGGATGTTCTGCTGCAAACATTCATGCAAGAATGAAGACAGTTTATGGTGAAATGTGCATTTCAGACTGTGCAGTTCGCAAATGGGTGAGAATTTTTAAAGGGGAAGACCCCAGAGAGACAATTCTGCGTGATCGAAAGCGTTCGGGTAGGCCCCTTTCCGCATCGGACACGGCTCATCGAGAGAAAGTTGACTGTATGATTAGAACTAATCGAAGGGTCAAACAAAAGGAAATTGCAGATGAAGTAGGCATTTCGAAAGAACGAGTGCACCATATCGCCACAACTGTACTGGGTTACCGAAAAGTCTCTGCCCGTTGGGTCCCAAGACAGCTCACTGTAGAGATGAAAGCGCAGAGAAAGGACATGTGTACTCAACTCTTAGAGCGTTACAATGCAGAAGGAGAAGCATTTCTGCAACGCATTGTGACTGGAGACGAATCCTGGGTCCACCACTACGATCCAGAATGTAAAGCCCAATCGATGGAGTATAGGCACAAAACTTCTCCAAGTCCAAGGAAGTTCAAGGTTGTTGCCTCTGCAAGAAAGGTCTTGTTCACCGTTTTCTGGGACATGGAGGGAGTGGTCCACATGGAATTTCTGGAGCAAGGGCAAACTGTGAACTCTGAGCGATATGTTTCAACACTCCGAGCTCTCAGACTCCGACTCAGACGTATTCCGCGTGATAAGGACTCAATCCTGCAACACGACAATGCGCGCCCGCACACCAGTCGCCAAACTCAGGACGCCTTAAGGCAGCCGGAACTCACGACCCTACCTCACCCTGCATACAGCCCCGATCTTGCCCCCTCTGACTATTATTTGTTTCCCCAACTCAAGAAGTACCTGAAGGGCCATCACTATGACAATGATGAGGAAGTTATCGCAGATGTTCGCAGATGGTGCCGTGGACAGCCGTCTGAATTCTTCGCTGACGGCGTGAGCCAACTAGTGAAACGTTGGAGGCGGTGTGTTGATCTGTGTGACTACATCGAAAAATAGAGTGCTAAGTATGTAGCTGAGATATTAAGCTTTCGTTTGACGTATTGTTTATGTATATGCTGTGAAAAATTAAAAAGTTATGATTAAACGGAACTTAATTATCAGCCTGCCCTCGTATGTTTCTTAACGAACTAGCAATGACAATCCTTATCTATCTCTAAAGTTAGAAGAGTAAGAGACCGGTCCGGCCTGAGAGGGTAAAGATGGAGCTGGAGAGGAATGAAGAAGGTGAGCAGAAGGAAGAGACAGACCAGGCAGATAGTCAGACATACAAAGATGTACTTTGATACATATAAATCGAAAGACCTTTGCCTTAGTTCCCAGGAAATCATTCACAGGAAAGCTATAGAAACTGATAAGATAGACAATATTAAAAAAGTACAGAAATTAAAGCAGAAGAGAATTCAAAGAGGGATGAATAGAAAATTATACAAAAACCGACATACGCTCAAATCGAAGTAAAATGATACTTTAATAGTTACATAACGACAAACCTTTAATTGGTGAATGCTATTTGTATAAAAGATTTCCATGTCTTTTTGTCTCTTTCTCTCTCTCTCTCTCTCTCTCTCTCTCTCTCTCTCTCTGTCTCTTTCTCTCTCTCTCTCTCTCTCTCTCTCTCTCTCTCTCTGTCTCTCTGCCTCTCTCCGTGTCTCTCTGTGTCTCTCTGTCTGTCTGTCTGTCTGTCTGTCTGTCTGTCTGTCTGTCTCTCTCTCTCTCTCTCTCTCTCTCTTTCTCTTAGTCTACACCTTTTCCTATCATCCGTCTTTTACCTCTTCCTCTTTCTTAATGATCTTTTCAGAGCCATCTTTGTACCCGCCTCTCTTCTGTCACGACCAGCTGCTGTGGATATTGTCCCGTCCTTCTCCTCCAACGGAAATCCCATGCCAGAAGGTTTATGTGTTTTGCATTACTCGCGCGAAAGCACGTGCACATTGTAAACATATTAAGTTTGGCCGGTTGGGGACGAACAAAGTTCCAGCTCCCTGTTACCGTCCAGCAGTTTCTATCAAACAGTTTATTGATTGTGACATCATTGAGATGTAGGCATAAGCTGTTCCGTGAAAGGTTTATCAACATAATAATTTAATATAAGCTAGGCCTGTGGCGCCCGCCAACTGACTTAATCTCTCCATCCCAGATTTTGTTCCCATCATTGTGATGGCACAGGTGAAGTCAGCCTGAGTGCGACTCGCAAAACGTAGTGTTTACATGCAGGCAGAAACGCAAGGCTCTTTTTTTTGCACTGTTTCATTGCAGAAATTTGACAATGGTGATAAATGTGCAAGAAAAAAGATCCTCGGCCTATGAAGCAACATTGGGGGTGCAATGGCTTGATGGCTATGAAGAGTTTCAAAACAGTCCTCGACCTTACAAGTAACTTTGGGGACGGAATGGCTGGATGGATGCTAGAAGTTTCAAACTAGGCTTCCTCCTTAGAACTAACATTGGCGGTGAAATGGCTGGATAGAACCTTAGATGGGCTGAAATGGATGGATGATAGAAGTTTCAATAGTCCTCGACCTTAGATGTAACATTGGCGGTGAAATGGCTGGATAGATGCTAGAAGTTTCAATAGTCCTCGACCTTAGATGTAACATTGGCGGTGAAATGGCTGGATGGATGCTAGAAGTTTCAATAGTCCTCGACCTTAGATGTAACATTGGCGGTGGAATGGCTGGATGGATGCTAGAAGTTTCAATAATCCTCGACCTTAGATGTAACATTGGCGGTGTAATGGCTGGATGGATGCTAGAAGTTTCAATAGTCGTCGACTTTAGATGTAACATTGGCGGTAGAATGGGTGGATGGATGCTAGAAGTTTCAATAGTCCTTGACCTTCGATGTAACATTGGCGGTGAAATGGCTGGATGGATGCTAGAAGTTTCAATAGTCCTCGACCTTAGATGTAACATTGGCGGTGGAATGGCTGGATGGATGCTAGAAGTTTCAATAGTCCTCGACCTTAGATGTAACATTGGCGGTAGAATGGCTGGATGGATGCTAGAAGTTTCAATAGTCCTCGACCTTAGATGTAACATTGGCGGTGGAATGGCTGGATGGATGCTAGAAGTTTCAATAGTCCTCGACCTTAGATGTAACATTGGCGGTGGAATGGCTGGATGGATGCTAGAAGTTTCAATAGTCCTCGACCTTAGATGTAACATTGGCGGTGAAATGGCTGGATGGATGCTAGAAGTTTCAATAGTCCTCGACCTTAGATGTAACATTGGCGGTGGAATGGCTGGATGGATGCTAGAAGTTTCAATAGTCCTCGACCTTAGATGTAACATTGGCGGTGGAATGGCTAAATGGATGCTAGAAGTTTCAATAGTCCTTGACCTTAGATGTAACATTGGCGGTGTAATGGCTGGATGGATGCTAGAAGTTTCAATAGTCCTCGACCTTAGATGTAACATTGGCGGTGAAATGGCTGGATGGATGCTAGAAGTTTCAATAGTCCTCGACCTTAGATGTAACATTGGCGGTGGAATGGCTCGATGGATGCTAGAAGTTTCAATAGTCCTCGACCTTAGATGTAACATTGGCGGTGAAATGGCTGGATGGATGCTAGAAGTTTCAATAGTCCTCGACCTTAGATGTAACATTGGCGGTGAAATGGCTGGATGGATGCTAGAAGTTTCAATAGTCCTCGACCTTAGATGTAACATTGGCGGTGGAATGGCTCGATGGATGCTAGAAGTTTCAATAGTCCTCGACCTTAGATGTAACATTGGCGGTGGAATGGCTGGATGGATGAGAGAAGTTTCAATAGTCCTCGACCTTAGATGTAACATTGGCGGTGGAATGGCTGGATGGATGCTAGAAGTTTCAATAGTCCTCGACCTTAGATGTAACATTGGCGGTGGAATGGCTGGATGGATGCTAGAAGTTTCAATAGTCCTCGACCTTAGATGTAACATTGGCGGTGGAATGGCTGGATGGATGCTAGAAGTTTCAATAGTCCTCGACCTTAGATGTAACATTGGCGGTGGAATGGCTGGATGGATGCTAGAAGTTTCAATAGTCCTCGACCTTAGATGTAACATTGGCGGTGGAATGGCTGGATGGATGCTAGAAGTTTCAATAGTCCTCGACCTTAGATGTAACATTGGCGGTGGAATGGCTGGATGGATGAGAGAAGTTTCCAAGACGTCCTCGAGTTGGTCGAGTTAGTTCATACTCAGACTCCGCGTGAGATTACTTTGTGAAGCAAATCAGTTTGGTCAGGGAGGACAAAAGGATGCTCTGGTACGCAATGACAGGCGAGCAGTGTATCCGAGGAAAGCCCAGCCAAAAGTTATCAAAAATCTATGTTAACGAAAAGAGGGATGTATTAAATTTTGACATTTTAACATAATTCTTGTAAAATATTTATTGCAACCTATTTGAAACTGTTTGGAATTTGTATGTTTTTTGACACGTCAATTTTTCTTCAGATGTCGCTGTAGGTTCTAAGCTCAGGAAAAAAATATTTTAAGATTTTCGAGCTTTTTTTTTTTTAATTTTATACGCAAATTTACTGTTTCACCTTGAACCTTATCCAGTAAAATCTAGTTTGGAACATTTTTTCCTTGGACACGAGTTTATCATCACTTCGAGTCCACCTACTAAAATAAAAACCAACAGTGATTTTTTTTCCTCTCACGATCCAGCTTAGTGCAGATCCTGGGCGAGTTGGCGCAGCTCTACCGACTTGTAGTAGCGGCGGAAGCAATCATGATTTTATTCGAAAAGGCAATAAGAGATCTTCTACTTGTGAATTGAGATAGGCTGAAGCAGTAATAATAGGCTTACGTCTGGGGCTCTCTAAACAGCTGAAGGGTTTGACCTAGACAAGGAGGAGTAGACAAGATTGCGAGAAATCTGCTTTGATGGTTTTTCTGTTTCTTTCTTGGCTTGTAGCTGGGCATCCAAGTCTGAAGGGATTGAGACAGTATTCTGTCAAGAGGAAATCTGGGTCAGCGTGTTGATTTCCTGAGCCAGCCAGGATGGAAAATGCTGAGCTAGCGACGAAAATAATAATCGTGATTGAAGGAGGAAATTAGGGTAGACTGTCAAGGGTGATGAAAGTATTGTATGATTCTATATTGAGTAGGGTCGATCTCTTGGGGAAGAGGTTTTTCATACCAGCAAAACATTCAATAAATGTATTAGTTTGGATTAGATATAGAGCTATGTGGTTTAAAAAATGTATCTTTACCATAATACCAAACGCCAAAGAAAACGATCCTTAAGCATTTGAATTTTTCAGGAGATTGCAGCAGAATTGCATTATTTGTACAAATTGCTATCGCCTTCTTTAATTTTTTTTTCAGGGACAAAGAAGTATGTGGATTGACAAAAAAAGAATTTATTTTGTCATACAGATAGAAATATGTTAAATCTAAAGAAAGAATAAATGGTTTCAAAAGAGAGGGAGAGAGAGAGAGAGAGAGAGAGAGAGAGAGAGAGAGAGAGAGAGAGAGAGAGAGAGAGAGAGAGAGAGAGAGAGAGAGAGAGAGAGAGAGAGACAGAGAATATTTAGATTACAAAAGACAAAAAAGCAAAAAGATAAAAGGAAAAAAAAACAACAAAACAAAACAAAACAAAAAAAAAAACAGAAAAAAAACTTTTAAAAAAAGGAAAAAAATTATGATTCATGATGAGATATATTTATTGAAAGTTTACTTGCATGTCTCCATATTATACAAAATACTTCAAAATGTGTCGAAATATGCAAAAACATTCGCTTTTGACGTGCAGCTGAGAGCAAGGAACAACCTTGTCTAGATATACAAATTACAATACTTGTTACTTAAGGAGAATAAACTTTCCAGTTCAAACAGTTTTATGGCCTGTAACATGTTTTCCTGAAAGTACTATCGAATTGAGAAAGGGTTACCACGTGGTCTGTGTTCATTAGTTGTGGGTAAAAAGTTGTGTGTCAAATCGATGTTCAATATTGTTCTTTCCCATTTAGATAAAAAGAACGTCCTAAGTTCTAACAATAATCCAGATTTCGTGTTGTACGTGTGTCCTTTAGCTGTATGTGAAATAATTGTCTTAGCTCAAACCAAATGTTTAGTCTCTGCCTTTTTTATTTGCAATAAAGAGAGTCAAAAGTTACTTCAAATATTTATGAATCTTGGCACTCTCAATTTGCTCAGAACACAACACTTGATAAACTAGACTTGCGACCTCAACCAGGTCTTTATTGTAAAGTGTGGAGAGTTGTTTCCCGTGCTGAGCTGTCTCGTCTGTCAAAACTGTATCATCACCTCACGTCTGTTATGATCTCCTGTGGTTCACGCTCGTTAGCACAGATTGGATGGAGCAACTGGGACAGCAGCAGATGGACTTACTGCGGCTCTCAGCAACGCGCGAATATGTGTGTGTGTGTGTGTGTATATATATATAATTATGTGTGTATAAATATGTGTGAATATATATATATATATAGATATATAGATAGATATGTGTGTATATATATATATATATAATTATGTGTGTGTGTTTGTGTTTGAGCATGGTGTTGAAGTAGATAAATAAGGACACAGATACTGTTTGGTGAGAGGAAGTAAAGAACAGATTTGTGGATGTGTGGGTGTTGTGATATTGTGTGCGTCGAAAATCAAGTAGATTAATTGTGCAAATATGTGGATGTGCATGTTTGTTATTGTTTCATTGTAAAGACGTTGAGTGTGTTAGTCTGCGTGTATTGGGTTTAGTTTGATTTCGTCTTTTATGATAAAATGTGCCTCTGTTAATGTGAGATTATGGTAGGTTGCTGTAATGAAAAAAAGTTGTGCTCTGTAAATCATTAGAAGTTGAATTCACTCTTATTCTCTGTTTTCACGACAGGGATATAATCTGTAGCGAAAGTCCAGATCTGCCGTTCTGTATGTTTAATAGTTTCTCACTATCGGCGTTACATGTTGATCTAGTTGAGAAACTGTTCTGTTTTTTATTCTTCTGGGAAACTTAGATGACGATGATTTGGTGTATGATGTGGTGAAGCTCTGAATATTCTGCTGGATGGTGAAACTCTGAATGCCTTGTTGGATGATGTGGTGAAGCTCTGAATGCCCTGTTGGATGATGTGGTGAAGCTCTGAATGCCCTGTTAGATGATGTGGTGAAGCTCTAAATGTCCTGCTGGGTGATGTGGTGAAGCTCTGGATGCCCTGTTGGATAATGTGGTGAAGCTCTGATTGTTCTGCTGGATGATGTGGGATGATGTGGTGAAGCTCTGATTATTCTGCTGGATGATGTGGTGAAGCTCTGAATGTTTTGCTGGATGATGTGATGAAGCTCTAAATGCTCTGTTGGATAATGTGGTGAAGCTCTGAATGTTTTGCTGGGTGATGTGATGAAGCTCTAAATGCTCTGTTGGATGATGTGATGAAGCTCTAAATGCTCTGCTGGATAATGTGGTGAAGCTCTGAATGTTTTGCTGGATGATGTGGTGAAGCTCTGAATGTTTTGCTGGATGGTGTGATGAAGCTCTAAATGCTCTGTTGGATAATGTGGTGAAGCTCTGAATGTTTTGCTGGATAGTGTGATGAAGTTCTGAATGTCCTGCCGGATAATGTGGTGAAGCTCTGAATATTTTGCTGGATGTTGTGGTGAAGCTCTGAATGTTCTACAGGACGATGTGGTGAAGCTCTGAATGTTCTGTTGGATAATGTGCTGAAGCTCTAGTCTAAATGTTTTGCTGGATGATGTGGTGAAGCTCTGAATGTTCTACAGGACGATGTGGTGAAGCTCTGAATGTTCTGTTGGATGATATGATGAAGCTCTGAATGTTCTGTTGGATGATGTGGTGAAGCTCTAGTCTAAATGTTCTGCTGGATGATGTGGTGAAGCTCTGAATGTCTTGACCTGATGCTTATAGCCTCTGCTTGCCCAGACACGAGACTGATCGAGGGTTGACCCCATGTATATCTGAGCTTATTCCATGCCTTGATGCGTGCCGGAACAAACTTGCCTTGAGCTTATTCCATGCCTTGATGCGTGCCGTAACAAACTTGCCCTGAGCTTATTCCATGCCTTGATGCGTGCCGTAACAAACTTGCCCTGAGCTTATTCCATGCCTTGATGCGTGCCGTAACAAACTTGCCCTGAGCTTATTCCATGCCTTGATGCGTGCCGTAACAAACTTGCCCTGAGCTTATTCCATGCCTTGATGCGTGCCGTAACAAACTTGCCCTGAGCTTATTCCATACCTTGATGCGTGCCGTAACAAACTTGCCCTGAGCTTATTCCATGCCTTGATGCGTGCCGTAACAAACTTGCCCTGAGCTTATTCCATGCCTTGATACGTGCCGTAACAAACTTGCCCTGAGCTTATTCTATGCCTTGATGCGTGCCGTAACAAACTTGCCCTGAGCTTATTCCATGCCTTGATGCGTGCCGTAACAAACTTGCCCTGAGCTTATTCCATGCCTTGATGCGTGCCGTAACAAACTTGCCCTGAGCTTATTCCATGCCTTGATGCGTGCCGTAACAAACTTGCCCTGAGCTTATTCCATGCCTTGATGCGTGCCGTAACAAACTTGCCCTGAGCTTATTCCATGCCTTGATGCGTGCCGTAACAAACTTGCCCTGAGCTTATTCCATGCCTTGATTCGTGCCGTAACAAACTTGCCCTGAGCTTATTCCATGCCTTGATGCGTGCCGTAACAAGCTTGCCCTGAACTTATTCCATGCCTTGATGCGTGCCGTAACAAACTTGCCCTGAGCTTATTCCATGCCTTGATGCGTGCCGTAACAAACTTGCCCTGAACTTATTCCATGCCTTGATGCGTGCCGTAACAAACTTGCCCTGAGCTTATTCCATGCCTTGATGCGTGCCGTAACAAACTTGCCCTAAGCTTATACCCTGCCTTGATGCGTGCCGTAACAAACTTGCCCTGAGCTTATTCCATGCCTTGTTGCGTGGCGTAA
>JAWDGP010003874.1:502500-505000 GCA_033675545.1 Elysia crispata | reverse complement strand
ACCCATTTATCTTTCTATTTATCCATCTCTCTTTCTCTCTCTCTCTCTCTCTCTCTCTCTCTCTCTTTCTTTCTCTCTCTCTCTCTCTCCCCCTCCCTTTCCCTCTCCATCCTTTCTTTTTCCCTCTTCCTTTAATTTCAGCTTGTTCTTTCTTCTCTTCTTTCTCCTGCATCTCACCACAGGCGCTGCTCTTTTTTCATAACTTCTGGTTTCCCTCATCCTCCTTTCCAATGATTTTGATTTTTCTCTCTTGCGCTGCAGAGTGGCGAATTTTCATTTGCTCACCCTCCTTTACTGCTACTTCAAAATCTCCTTCTGTCACAGACAACTTGCAAGCTTTGCATTCGGGCTGATTATACCTCTGTAAACACAGAGGAGACCTCACACAAGCAGAATATTTGCAGGACATCTTGGCTGGTGGAATGAATGAGATCAGATGTAAATGTTTTCATCGACTTTTTTCCTACGGCAACACATCAATGTTGCTGTCGCTCCCGCAGTCAGAAAAGTTTCGTTTCCAGACAAACGAAAGCAACTCTAGTTCTTTTTTTTTTTTTACTCTCCTTTGTAGTTATTATCAAAGTGCTTCTATGAGGATTACTTTGTCAGGAAGACAGAGGTAAGAACAGAAGAGAAGGCATAAAAAGGAATATCAAAATAGGCGGAGCCTCGCTTGCTGTTTATTTTTAAATAGTAGAAAATTTAAATGTGCTTCTAGTTCTTAAGTAATTTGTCGTATAGAAGCTCAAACGCAGCTTGATTGGGCAAATTAATTAAATACACAACTTTGAAGTTCAATAGTAATGGGTTAGAGCGAGGTAAAGAAAGCATGGGTTGAATTTTTATGGGCCCAAATATTAAAACCTTAAGTTAGATGCGAGTTAGATTTATAGAAAATCAATAACAGAAATTATCAAGGCAGGTTGTGTATAAAAGTTGTCTTGTTTTCAAGATGGTGTGATAATAGTTCTTTTCGTTAACTCCAAAGATTAGCAGTAATAATTCTAATTGTTCTCTACATTTCCTAAGCTCTCTCTCGGAGCCTTAAACAGGGAATTTCCAGTATTAAGGGCTCTTTTTTCTCCTAGGAGCTCAAAATAAAGGTCATAGAGCAGTATTACAGGTCAAACTCTTTCCAAAAATGAATCGTGTCACTTGAATTTCTGTGAACGATAAGAACTCATTACTGGAGTTTGTCTTCAGTGCGAGAGTCAATGCTTCTTACCAATGAATTATTGAGCAGGCATAAGAGCGCGGTGATCACGGAGGACACAAATGGCCTTAATGTCTAGCTAAGTTTTCTTATGACAAGTATAAAGTTAGTCCCAGTGGAGAAGTTAAAGCTTAAACTGCTTCTCTTTTGCTTGTAAATTCTCTCTGTGGTGACTCTCTCTATCTCTCTCTCTGTTTCTCTCGTTTTTTTTTTTCTGTATCCCTCTTCTTTTCTCTAGGTCTTTGTTTCTATTTAAGTATACTTCTATTTCATTTGTTATTGTAAGCAACTTGATCATGCTTGTTCCATTCACTTATGCAAGCACACATGTTGTATAGATCTAGATATTACAGCTGTAAAGATGTACCAATTCTAATTGCATGGTGTTAACTGACAGAACTGCTTTAACACCCTTTAGGCACTTATGTATAAAAATAAAGGTTTTTTTTTCCATTTATAGGAGGCTTTTTTAATTCTTGCATTCTTTATTTTTATTTTTTAAAGAAAGGTTCATAATTCCTAATTCATAAAACTAGATTATTCCATTTGCGGTACGATCAATCATAGATGCTTCTTAGGATGTTGACGTGAATGTGTCAGGAGATCGAGCCCGAGCATCAAGCGCTAGAATTACTGGTAGGCTTAGCTTAAAGCTCAGTTATTATTACTGGTAGGCTTAGCTTAAAGCTCAGTTATTATTACTGGTAGGCTTAGCTTAAAGCTCAGTTATTATTACTGGTAGGCTTAGCTTAAAGCTCAGTTATTATTACTGGTAGGCTTAGCTTAAAGCTCAGTTATTATTACTGGTAGGCTTAGCTTAAAGCTCAGTTAACTCACGTGGGGACTATAAGAGGTGTACTTATTACTGGTAGGCTTAGCTTAAAGCTCAGTTAACTCACGTGGGGACTATAAGAGATGTACTTATTCTAAAAACAATCCATGCTTCAAGCAGATCAAGTACTGCTATCTACTAGAGCGTAACAAGACACGAGAATACACCAAAAATAATATACTTGAAAACAAACTTACAAGGGGGCTGACCATTCTTCTTGAGTAAAATATACACCTTTTTTTATTTCAGACACGTTATTTTTTTTCCTTTGCTCGAAGAAAAATTCATAATCATAATTGGTAAGAATCATTGTTGTCACAAATAATTTCGTATATCTGGCATATTACACCTTCTAACAAGTAACAACGAAGTAATTAAAAAACTAAAATTGGCTGAGGGTTTGGACCTAGAGATAATTCGATGGGTGTAGGATAGGAAAGAAAATGAATAGATTA
>JAWDGP010003874.1:362500-497500 GCA_033675545.1 Elysia crispata | reverse complement strand
TGTTTGTAATGTGTGAATATGTATGTATGTATGTATGTATGTATGTATGTATGTATGTATGTATGTATGTATGTATGTATGTATGTATGTATGTATGTATGTATGTATGCATGCATGCATGCATGCATGTATGTGTGTGTATGTATGTATGTATGTATGTATGTATGTATGTATGTATGTATGTATGTATGTATGTATGTATGTATGTATGTATGTATGTATGTATGTATGTATGTGTGTATGTATGTATGTATGTATGTATGTATGTATGTATGTATGTATGTATGTATGTATGTATGTATATATATATGTATGTATGTATGTATGTGCTTGCGTGCGTGCGTGCGTGTATGTATGTATGTATGTATGTATGTATGTATGTGTGTGTATGTATGTATGTATGTATGTATGTATGTATGTATGTATGTATGTATGTATGTATGTATGTATGTATGTATGTATGTATGTATGTATGTATGTATGTATGTATGTATGTATGTATGTATGTATGTATGTATGTATGTATGTATGTTTGTGTATGTATATATGGCCTATGCTTGCGCATTTTCACCTCAGCATTTTCTCTCAATAACATTGAAATTGAAATCAGATTTGAACGCGCATTTCAAGTTATTTTCGTTTTTCCTTCCTTCAATGTTAAAACTGCAAGGACTTGAAAATAGTTTTTCTTTGCGTGCCCAGCTGTTGTGTAATCATAAATGTGAACGTGAAAGTTGAGAAACTGCGAACAAACTGTTGTTAGAGCAAGTTTCATATTTCATAGACTCCAGCCCATTTCCATTCTCTTCAGCCACCCTCTCACTAACATTGGTTTTTCTTATGACTTTTAAAGTCTACATCTATTTCTAGCTAAGATGAGGGTTATAATCTTTACATTTTCTTATTCTTATTTTTCCTTAAAATTATTTCTTTTCACTTTCCAACACCAATAATGTAAATGTATTTGGCATATTTCCTTCTCAGGTTGACTTGCTGTCTTCCTGGTCTAGCGCGGCTTTGCTTTCTTTGTTCACATGTTACATTATGTGGAGCTGCATTTTTTTTTTAATTTTGTGGAAAACTTGTAGAAAAGAGGTTATTGGCCCAACCACTTGTGAAAGGAAATCGCAGCTTATTTCTTGGCTCAAGACTGAGAATGAGAAGTCTCGTGGGTGGAGAGAAAAGCTAGATGCCAAGAAAGAGAAAATCTTTAATCTATAACAGAATTGGCAAAACATAAGCTGGAGGTGAATGTTGTATAAAACATTCATTGAAAATCAAGAAATAACAGAAAAAAGTGAGTTTCTAGGCGGGCACAGAGAGGGTACACACTTTAAAAAAAATGAAAAAGAGAGGATTGGATAGCTTAGGATAAAAGAGGGAGTGAGGGAGAGAAACAGCATGTCTGGATGTGGAAGGAGAGGAAGAAAAAGCTTTTTAACGCCGTGATTGATATATACAGAAACATTTGAGGTTTTTGATACATTCGCTGATAAGAAAATTGTAAGGTTTATATATATCGTACTTATTGTTGAACGCCTCTTTTATCTCTCTCTCTCTCTCTCTCTCTCTCTCTCTCTCTCTCTCTCTCTCTCTCTCTCTCTCTCTCCCACCCTCTCTCTCTCTCTCTCTATCCATCTATCTATCCCCTCTCCCTATTTCTTTCTCTCCCTCTCCCCCTATCTCTTTACATCTTTCTTTCCTCCTCCTTCTCTCTCTCTCTCTGTCGCTGATTCTACTTTATATCTCCGTTTCATTCATTTTTTTTCTTCCTCTACACATTTCTTTGACTGTCTGTCTTCTTGTTGGTCTTTAGTAGTATGCCTGAAATTCTGTGACTGTATGTCCTTGTTTTTCCTCCCGTTTTCTTTGCCTCTCTCTCTCTCTCTCTCTCTCTCTCTCTCTCTCTCTCTCTCTCTCTCTCTCTCTCTCTCTCTCTCTCTCTCTCTCTCTCTCTCTCTCTCTCACTGATCCATGTTAATAGTTTTGTACCGTAGACTGATGATTGATGTGTAAAGTGTGTTAATTACATGTGGTAGAGAGATTTTACTGCTGATAGCGTTTAGAAGTAACTCTCTTGTGTGTGAGATAGAGAGGTTTAACGCCAAGTTTGGTAGAAGAATTCGTTGCCAAAGAGAGGGAGTGAGACAGACAGACAGACAGACAGATAGACAGACAGATGGACAGACAGAGAAAGAAACAGACAGGCACAGATCTTTGTGAAGACTGGTGTGAATAGTGAAATTGAGAATGAAGAAGTTAGAATGGGAAGACAAGAAGAAGAAGAAGAAGAAGAAGAAGAAGAAGAAGAAGAAGAAGAAGAAGAAGAAGAAGAAGAAGAAGAAGAAGAAGAAGAAGAAGAAGAAGAAGAAGAAGAAGAAGAAGAAGGAGGAGGAGGAGGAGGAGGAGAAGTAGAAGTAGAACTTCGGCAGCTATTGAATGTACTGCGGAAATCTTTTTTTTTCTTTTTGTTTTATTTGAACTTTTATTTGTTTTTAAATCCCCGTTTGCCGTTTCTAGTTAAGTGGTTAGCTTCATCAAAGCTTGTACCATTTCGCTTAATTATGTGTGAACATTATGTGGGTCCGGTATCTGATTATGTGTTCATTTAAGTGGCGTGTTCCTATGTTTTTGCTGTCCTCACTTAGTAACAATTCCATCCACTTAAATTTCGACTATTCAGACCACAGTAACCCTGCGTGGCGGAGATATTATCGTTAGTCCGCTATAGTGGAACGGAATTTGGAAGATTTGGTTTAGAATCACAGTGGTCTTTTAAGATTGTGAGTGTGTAGAAGGCTTTAGGTCACTGTGTTAGTGATGAACACAGAAACAAGGGTAAAAGTTGAATGTTCGTTTAAATTCGAGTTGTTTCATAACTTTGAATTTAATAAAGCTAAATTAAGAGTTTAATAAATTTTCGTAGAATCAATGAGGCCATGTTCTCTGCAGTGTGAATCATTAGGGGTGCCGATGTAAATTATTCTAGTCTAAATGAAGCATAATTTCTGTTAGAGAAGGAATTAATAGGCTACAACATATATTGGTAGCTTTTTCCTTTGCTCATACTTGTTTTTTCTACCTTGCTGTGCTATCGTTTTCATTGTTGTTGTTGTTGTTGTTGTTGTTGTTGTTGTTATTGTTGTTTTTATTGTTGTTGTTGTTGTTGTTGTTGTTGTTACTATCTCCACTGTTGTACTATTCTCTACGGCGAGAGTGCTGTGCGAATCAAGACTCCTCAACCGTGTCGAAGAGAGGGTCGCCATTTTGTTTTGAGAGAGATGCAAAGAGAGATAGAGAGCTGAGACCAAGATGAAGCAGCCAAACTTGTTAAATGAGGATGACCGGATCACAAGGTCCGTACCGACAGTCCAAAGATAACCCAGACTTAACACAGAAGATGGGCGTCTGGGTTAGAGAAGATGAAAGACAAAGTATCAAAAAATAATGTTCTCAAGTGGAGAATTCAATGATGGGTGATGGCGAAAGGCTGTGTTAGCGGTTACGACAAGTTGTCGATGTTGAAGCAACTTTTGTAGATTTAGATCTAGCCGGTTGTTAAGTGGCATGATAATGAGTAAGAGAGGAGAGTAGTCGAGAGAGAGAGAGAGAGAGGGGGGGGGGAGAGGGAGAAAGAGAGAGAGAGAGAGAGAGAGAGAGAGAGAGAGAGAGAGAGAGAGAGAGAGAGAGAGAGAGAGAGAGAGAGAGAGAGCAGCGGCAACACATATACAGGAACTGTGGCAGACCTAAAGAGAGGTAGACAGACAGAAAAGAATATTGAATTTAGAAACGTCAGAAATACATTCAAATGGGAAGATATAGAGCTAGTAACAGTGAGAGAAAAGAGAGACAGCGCAACTGAAGAAACATACAAACTCATCTATAAACCTACCAGTTTAAACATTCATTGAGACATAGACCCCTCAGAAAAACAAACTGGCACTGTTCGAAAGGAGGAAAAGGATGATCAGAAGCGATTCGAAACTTAGAGAGAGAGAGAGAGAGAGAGAGAGAGAGAGACAGACAGACAGACAGACAGACAGACAAACAGACAGACAGAGATTGAGAAAGAACGAGAGAGAGAGAGAGAGAGAGAAAGAACGAGAGAGAGAAAGAGAAAGAGAGAGATTGAGAAAGAAAGAGAGAGATTGAGAGAGAAAGATAGATATACTGAGAGAGAATGAGAGTGAGAGATTGAGAAAGAAAGAGAGAGATTGAGAGAGAACGATAGATATACTGAGAGAGAATGAGAGTGAGAGATAGAGAGAGAGATTGAGAGAGAACGAGAAAGAGGGATGAAGAGAGAGATTAAGAGAGATTGACAGAGAGAGAGAGAGAGAGAGAGAGAGAGAGAGAGAGAGAGAGAGAGCAGCCGAGATCACTTGAGATATGTAAGTGCTTACGAATAAGATATGTGCACCATGGAGCGAGAGAGAGAGAGAGAGAGAGAGAGAGAGAGAGAGAGAGAGAGAGAGAGAGAGAGGGAGAAAGTAAGTAGTACCTAGATCTAAATTATAATACTGACACAGTTACGTGCTAAAATCTAATGCTTGCAGTCTCTCAATCATCGAAGGTAAGCCACATAGATATTATAGTACCCTGACGTATGTGACCGTGCATATATAGTCTAAATGGCTACACATGGCATATTTATCTTTATTCTTCTAAAAGGCTAGTGTACAGTTGTTACCTAAAATTGAATAATTCTAATTGCGTGTATAAATAATTCTAAGGACAGCTGTGTTATAACAAGAAGGTACAAACAGTAGCGTCTACCGGTCCCGGTTTTGTTTGATTATATCGAGGATTTTTGTTACGACAATACATTAATTTGTCGAGCTAACAAGTGATGTATGTTGTTTGTGCTAAGAGATTATGGCTAGATTTATTCCAAACACTTTTCTTTTTTTTCTTTTTTTTTTATTGTATTTGTGGCGCCACGTCTTGAGTTCTTGCTTGTCTGCCTCAGGAATTCCGTAGAACAGTTATATAAGAAAATGATGGTAAAGAACATACACAGCAGCATATTGTTGTAAATCAAAGTCATCAATCTGCACTTTATGTTCCACCTTATGAGACGAAAATATCGTGAAATTAGATAGGTTTTTGTAAGATGATTCGCCCTTTTCAAATTACTGTACATCGTGTTATCGCGATTGTCTTTCTTTGCCAAGTTATTCACTCACATACCCGCTCGACTGGTAGATTTTCTCCGTCTTCGCCACCCTCGGCCAAATGTCTAGTTTTCTCTTTGTGGATGGAAAAACACCAGTTGCCAACTTAGTTCTTGGAGTAACTATCCTAGAAGAACTGCATTGCGATTTATTCTCGAGATAACATATTTGTAAGCTTTTTTCATTATTTAAATCACGTATATGCCATCTCTCTCTCTCTCTCTCTCTCTCTCTCTCTCTCTCTCTCTCTCTCTCTCTCTCTCTCTCTCTCTCTCTCTCTCTCTCTCTCTCTCTCTCTCTCGTTTTCTCTCTCAGTATATATATTTACATATATATAAATTACTATTACTCTTTCGCCTCCTCCCTCTATTCCTCTCTTACCCTGGCTTTCCCTTTTTATCATGTTTTCTTTCTTTCTTGCTCATTCTCAATCATTCCTTGTCTTTGTAAACTCTTTCACGCTTGCCACCCCCCCCCCCCCTTCCCTGGTAGACAAATTTTGCTCGGTTGTATATAACTCAGCAGATACCTGCAGCTTTCTAAGCTCAGGTTGAAATTTATTTCAGTGAATCTTATAGTTACACACCGCTTTGAACTCGCAGAAGTTATCAACATGGTGGTACATTTACATCAGACAACACATTTATTTGCATTTTGGCGAGTGTTTCTTCATGTGCGTCCTGTGTTTCTGGGATGGTAGTGAGGATGATGGTACTGCTTTTAGCTATGTTGATACAGGACTAAACTCGTTGGTTCGGTCTCGCTTGATAAGTGCGTATTTTATTGTTTTTTTTTACCTCAAATACTACGCCATGACTTTCAAGCCTACGTCTATTAACAGATTTTTTTAATTTTTTTTTTTTTGGGAATCCCACATCGAAGTTGTTCACTACAACATTCCTAACCAGAAGATGGTATCCCGTATATCTGACAAGTTTTAGCGACGTAGTCCTCAACAGTTTTTCTTCATGGTTGGCTTTAAGAGCAGTTGTTGGTTCCGCATCCTGGTCTAGACGTGCTGTAGCAATCATGAAGGTCTGGCTGACATAGAGCAGAGTTGGTTTGATGTATGGATTATGTAAGGAAATTATAAAATTTGGG
Organism: Elysia crispata; assembly: GCA_033675545.1. Taxonomy (NCBI): domain Eukaryota; kingdom Metazoa; phylum Mollusca; class Gastropoda; family Plakobranchidae; genus Elysia; species Elysia crispata. The sequence goes on along the minus strand of JAWDGP010003874.1, from coordinate 491,225 downwards.
TGGTTACATTTCAATCAGTGTGAACTAAAATTTTAAACATTCTATGCCAGTAGGTTTTTAAACAAGCTCTTGTTTTGATTTGCAAATGGAATGAATCTTAATATTGGAACTTAACATGTATAGTTAACGAACTTTTTCAAGGAATCCGCTACAATTAGCAATTTTTATATCTTGTTAACGAACTTTTTCAAGGAATCCGCTACAATTAGCAATTTTTATATCTTGTTAATTTGGTACATTGGTTTCGATTGTGGTTCAAGTTTTCCCAACATTCCAGATTAAATAATCAGAACATGTAGTATAAAATTTCAATGAGATTTCTAGAGTCAACATGCCTTTCATTATAATTATGCTCAAATCTTTTTTTTTTTTTTTGCCTGTATGTGCGTTTGAAAAAAACTTGTTAGAATCAATATGGAGCGCAATCTTTTTTACTCTTCCTGCTCACGCGCTTTATATAAGATTAGCGAACTTGAGGTTTAACTTGGCGATGTGTTCTTGTGATACAAGTTTCTTAGTGATGTGAATGAGAAGTGTGTTCCAATGTTATGTCCTAGCGGTGCAGGTAATTTAATGATACGAACTAGTGTGTACTTTAGTGATGCAGGTAAACTAGCGGTGGGAACAAATGTATATACCAGTGATGCAAGTAATTTAGTGGTGTCAAGATTGGTGATGCAGAGAACTCATAGATGTAAACTAGTGTGCTCTAGTGATGCAGGTGAATTAGTGATGTGAACTGGTGTGTGTTCTAGTGATGCAGGTGAATTAGTGATGTGAACTGGAGTGTGTTCTAGTGATGCAGGTGAATTAGTGATGTGAACTGGAGTGTATTCTAGTGATGCAGGTGAATTAGTGATGTCAAATAGGGTGCGACAAGTGATGCAGGTGATTTTCTTATGTGAACTAATAATGAGCCATTGTGATGCAGGTAAATAAGTGATGTGACTAGTGATGCAGATGATTTGCTTATGCGAACTAGTAATGATTCATAGTGATGCAGTTTAATTAGTAATTTGAAATAGTGATAGAGGTATCTTAGTGTTCAGTGGTGAGTCCTAGTGATGCAAGTTTATTAGTGGTGGTTTTTTGAAGCAGAAGTTTGTCTATGTTTTGAAAACATATTTATTAGTGCGCTGAACGCAAACTACTTCAAGTCTGGCTCTTATATAAGTTTAACGAAACACAGAAGCAAAATATCATTTGTATGCCTGCAAAACATGACTTTATATTGCAAATTTATGCAAATTTGGTTTCTTATAGTTTATGTACCTTAATTGAAAACCTAATACTCTATAAAATCCTTCCTGTTACTTCTGTTACAGAAAATACTTTCACGCCAGGAACCAGTATGGTGAAGCGAAGGCAGAAGCAGACACCGGTTCTGGTCTAAGCATCAAATCTGAAAGGACAGTGCAATTAGCACCTTCAGCGTCACATCCGCTACTGCAACCACCACCAAAACCAACGGGCAAATCTTGATTACAGTGTTAGGAAATCATTCAATTCCCCAGTCACTATCTGAGCTGCCGTTACTACCATCTTTAAAGAAACTATCACTCACTTAACCAAAACACGCATATAGCTCCACCTTCACCTTCCCCACCATCTTTACCACAGCCACTACTACCACCACACCATCTTTACCACAGCCACTACTACCACCATACCATCTTCCCTACCACTACTAAGGTCACATCCGACAGCCTTGCAATCACACAAAGTTAACCGTCATCAACACCACTTCCAATACTCCCAACACTGGTTCTGTATCCACAACAAGAGCCACCACCTCCACTGTCACTGTTACATGACCAATCACACAAAGTTAACCGTCATCAACACCACTTCCAATACTCCCAACACTGGTTCTGTATCCACAACAAGAGCCACCACCTCCACTGTCACTGTTACATGACCAGTAGTCCACCAAGTGGAAACTTATTCTCTTTCTCGTGAAGAATTCTTTATCAAGGGGACACCATCGAGGCAAGCCTATCAGGCATGGATCCATCCAGCCAGTTCCCTCCCTCTCCGAAGGATATGTACATGTACCAGCCGCAGGCTAAACAACAGCAGCAGAGCCATGTCAACGGCCACGGGGCGGTGAGTCAAGCGCGGGACTGGTTTATTTCTCACCCTCATTCTTTTTTTATTTTCACGTTTCATTGTTTTTATGTTTGGCGCTCGGATTTCATTGATTCGTGCGGTGATTGTAGTTGCCTGCTTGTTTGTTTTTGTTTTGTTGTTGTTGTTGTTGTTGTTGTTTTCATGTATTTATTTTTTAATAATGGACTTGGTCGCTGGAAGTAAAACAACGCCTCAGTTTGTTGCAGCCAACGTTAAAATCCGTCTATTTGAACCGTTTTGTTACAGTCAGAGATAGTTTAGTAGTCACAGCGTATCGCAGCTGCTTCGATTCCCATTCATCCCATTTGTTGATTTTTTGTTTTAAATGTGCTTACTTCTTTCGTCGCATCTAGGTATGTGATTGCTTCTACTGTGAAATGCTAATGCTGCTGCTGTTGTTGCAGTTCTTGTTATTGTTGTTGTTGTTGTGTTGTTTTCATTTCTAAAATCAGCATTCAATTTGTCATGGTATTTTTAATGACCACGCAGGCCATAGAATTAGTGCAGATACAACTACGCACTATGTTTACTCGGCTTGAGAAAGAGATCTAAGAAGGTGCTATTGACATCTTCAGCAAAGGCTTTATCTCCTGTTTGGTTGTTTCAGAGAAAAAATGGGAGAAAACCGAAAAAGGAACGAATAGAGAATGAAGGCGGAAAAAGTGTAGGTTTTCTATGAGATTAGGATGAGACAACGAATGTATTTCTAAAGGCGCTTCTTTTATACATGTCTCGATCTTTTTATCTTCTGCCCATCCTTGCCTCTGTAGAAGAGGAGAGGAAGCAGCCCTCCCAGGAGCGGAGGTGGCCCTCCCAGCCTTCCAGAGAGGAACCCGGACACTCAACTCAGTATTAGAGGTGGTAACAGAGGATCGTTTTCTTCTTCCAGGGTAGGACCTGCTGTTCTCTCTCTCTCTCTCTCTCTCTCTCTCTCTCTCTCTCTCTCTCTCTCTCTCTCTCTCTCTCTCTCTCTCTCTCTCTCTTTCTTTCCCTCTCTCTCTTTCTTTCGCTCTCTCCCTCTCTCTCTTTCGCTCTCTCTCTCTCTCGCTCGCTCTCTCTCTCACACACACACACACTTACACAATGATACATCTCAAGCCATTTAAACCTCAGCCGGATATGATGATCATTCGCTGATTGAAAATATTTTTCCTTGTATTTACAATGGTTCGACTCAATCAAAAATAGGGATTCTCATGTTCGTGTCCCACTTCAAGTTGGTACCATTTAGTGTGGGCTGGATCTGCAGAAATTTAACAAAAGATAATGGAGGCATTTGTTGAAAAATACATAATCTTTTTTTCGAGTTGGGGCAAACCTCCAACAAAACATAATGTTGATTGCGTCACGCACATATACACACACTCCTCCCAAATAGATTTAGGATTTTTTAAAATATTTTATACTGCATTCTGATAATCCAAACTCCGAAAAATAGTCGAAATCAAGAGTGCTTTGTATTTGATAGGATAAATGTTTTCGTTTTAAGTGAAAGAAACAGTCCTATATCAGAAATAGTCATAGATCTTAAAAAAAAAACTCTCTTAGGTGCATTTTTCAGTCTTTAATTCTAAAAAATGAAACCCGTTGGATTCTTTTGTTTTGTTAACTCTCCTTGTAAAGGTAGATAGATAGATAGATAGATAGACATATAGATAAATAGATAGAGAGAGAGTGTGTGTGTGTGTCTGTGTGTGCGTGAGAGAGAGAGAGAGAGAGAGATATCTTTAAGAGCTTGAAACTATTGCAATTTTCTACATGTCCTCTCTTTTTTTCAGGGGTCCACAGCTTCTGACATCAGCTCCCCACCTCCCAGTCCGGGATTTCATCCTCAAAATCAACAGAAAAAGTATCAGGAGAATCGGCCGTTCTCCTATGGCGTCGATATCGCTGCAGCTCTGAGCAGCATGCACACAAACACTGGCAACAAGGACGGCAAGAGGCAGTCAAGTGCTGGACCAGCTCAGGCTCCAACTGCAGCACTGTCGTCGCCGAAACAAAAACAATCACACCATGCCCCTTACTTCCCACCCGGAGGTCAAGGTCTTGTTGATATAAGGGTGCAGGCTGCAACCCCCACTTCAGAGAATACACCCTCTCCCGCGAACGGGAGGAGAGGCAACGCAAGGCACGTCGTGTCAGAATCCGTCATCCAAGTGCCATACTCTCCGTCTTCCATCGCCGCACAAAGCGATGGCAACTACGGGCTCACAAGCGAAGGCGATTACCAGAAATACGCACACAACTACGATCTGCAATACCAACAACAGCAACCCTTCCATCCCCCGCACGGCCCGCCGCAAAGTCTGGGTGCTGCAGCTGACGGTAACTCCTCAGTCTACCGAAAAATTAACAATGGCAGGTCCGGTAGCGTAAGCGGACATGAAGTATCTCGAGCGGAAAAGAAGAACTCACAATCTGCTAAAGCTGGGTCAGCGAGGAGCCGGGCGGCTTCCACACCAAACGCCATTCTCGTCGTTGAGGAGGAACTGCATGAGTTCGCTCATGGAAGTTCTCTGGTCGGAGTAGCTAGACACCCTGAGGGCATCTACGGGAAGTTTGTACAGGTCTCCGGAACTGCCCAAACTACGCCCACCAACAGGCCTAAACTGACCTATGTGCCGCCTCCGATGGTGCCGCCAAGTGAAGCAGGAGAGTATCATAACCAGCAAGCTCCTGTAAGTCCATCATCTCCCTCTCCTAGAGTTCAGCAAATGTATGAACACCGTCATCAAAATCCGGCCACCGAGCAGCACTTGATGCACAACCAAGCCCAGCACCAACTGCAGCAAGATCGACAATCTTCAGCTTCGCCTCAACATCACAAACAGCGACATAATCAAAACTGTGGACAACAGCATCAGCAGCAGTACTTAACTCAACAACAACTGCATCAACTACAGCAACAACTCCAGGCTAACCCTTCTCACCGTCAGCATCATCCTCAACTCACACAACAAAGACTTCAGCTACACCAACAGTATTATCAAGGTCATGAAAATTGCGTCAGCAAACCCGCATACAGCAGAAGCAACAGTGGCAGTAGCAACTCCAACACCCATACAAGTAACAGCGACGTGAACATCATCCATTCAGAGATATACCAGCAGCAGCACCAATACCACCAATCTCACCAGCTACACCAGCAGCAGCAACCGCTACCGTGTCCAAGCTCTTCCAAGCACAACCTTCAATATCAGCACTCCCCTCTCTCACCATCAGCAACCTCAGCCTTTTCTCCACCACCTTCACCCTCTGGGAAACAGAACAAGCGCCGCCCCGATGGCGTGCCCCCTCCTCCTTCCTTCCCAGCCCCGCCCCCGCCGGTGCAGTCAGCCAATCAGAGTTACCCAACTCCCGGTATTCAGATCCCTTCCCAAGCCCAGTCTACAGGCCCTGCTAGTCCCACACAATTTCACGTTGCCAATCAAAATCATCATCATTATCATCAACAACATGACCATAATCATCGTCAACATCATCACCATCATCACCGCCATCAGCAACATCCACAACAACCTCCACCACCCCCACCGCCTTCCTCTGCTCCACCATCGCGCCAACATCACCCTCATCATCAAAACAGTCATGTTCACATTCAACACCAGCAACAGCCACAGCCAGATTCTAGCTCGCACCAGACGCGTTTAGCTTCTCCTGCCAGAACATCAGGCTATCACCATGACAACCGCAACAGTAGAGATGTTCAGCAAGTGGCAGCTGCAACAGTAGACGAGCTATCCAGAGTCAGGCTTAGAAGCGTTGGCGGTGAGTGACGCCATAACCAGAAAAATCTCTACAGTAATCACTTCAAGCTCTCAAAGAAACTTTTGTGTTAAGGTTAACCACTTGTTTAGTATTGACTTACCGGTATGATTATGTGCAGAAAGAAAGTCAGCAAATCTCCAGAATGTGTTTCCAAAGCCAACCATTCAACCTGCAGTCATTGCTCAATAATTTTTAACATTGATGTACATAACTCTAAAACAATTATTAAAAGTTCAAAAACTCATATTTCAAAACAACAATTCGAAAGAAATTATTTTATGTGTTGCTTCTTTCCCAGAGCACATGTAAAAATGTGTCTTTTAGATCTGAGATAATCATTCGGGTTATTTATGTCGTTTTAAATTCATCGCAACCTTCAATTTGAATCTTATTATTTTTATACATCTCAGATATTCAAAGCCCGAAACAGGCAACTCCACCACGCCAGTCCTTCGAAGTCTCAAATAATGGACCATCCTCGCCGTCAGCAACCTCATCACCACCGCCATTGTCCAAAACAACAACAGCAACAACAAAACCAACAGTGCCCGCACAAGAGCAGGAGGTGCCCGCATCAGGCTTAGCTGTGCGTCTGCGCCCTACGCCAGGGAAGTTTAGTAATATCTACACTGAGTCGAACCCTGGTGAGTAAACAGCAGAGGGTTTGAGAGTTATGTGGCTGTGAATTTTGAAAGTATTTGAATGGGTCTGAAACTGTGAGTGTTGCTGTAAGAGGAGATGTGGGACATTTGGCTGTGAATGGGAGAGTAAAGGACACGGGGCTTTGTATGATCAAAGAGATGTTAGGGGAGATGGAGAGTGTTTGAGGCATTAAGTGTTGCTGTTAGGGGAGTGAGGGAGGGATGTGAGGCATTAAGTGTTGCTGTTAGGGGAGTGAGGGAGGGATATGTGGCATTAAGTTTTACTGTTAGGAGAGTGAGGGAGGGATATGAGGCATTAAGTGTTGCTGTTAGGGGAGTGAGGGAGGGATGTGAGGCATTGAGTGTTGCTGTTAGGGGAGTGAGGGAGGGATATGAGGCATTAAGTGTTGCTGTTAGGGGAGTGAGGGAGGGATGTGAGGCATTGAGTGTTGCTGTTAGGGGAGTGAGGGAGGGATATAATAAGGCATTGAGTGATGCTGTTAGGGGAGTTATGGAGGGATATAATAAGGCATTGAGTGTTGCTGTTAGGGGAGATGGGGAGTGATATGAGGCATTAAGTGTTGCTGTTAGGAGAGTGAGGGAGGGATATGAGGCATTAAGTGTTGCTGTTAGGGGAGTGAGGGAGGGATATGAGGCATTGAGTGTTGCTGTTAGTGGAGATGGGGAGTGATATGAGGCATTAAGTGTTGCTGTTAGGGGAGATGAAGAGTGATATGAGGCATTGAGTGTTGCTGTTAGGGGAGTGAGGGAGGGATATGAGGCATTAAGTGTTGCTGTTAGGGGAGTGATGGAGGGATATAATAAGGCATTGAGTGTTGCTGTTAGGGGAGTGAGGGAGGGATATGAGTCAATGAGTGTTGCTGTTAGGAGAGTGAGGGAGGGATATGAGGCATTGAGTGTTGCTGTTAGGGGAGTGAGGGAGGGATATAATATTAATAAGGCATTAAGTGTTGCTGTTAGGGGAGTGAGGGAGGGATATGAGTCCTTAAGTGTTGCTGTTAGGGGAGTGAGGGAGTGATATGAGGCATTGAGTGTTGCTTTTTGGGGAGTGGTGGAGGGATATAATAAGGAATTGAGTGTTGCTGTTAGGGGAGTGAGGGGGGGATATGAGTCATTGAGTGTTGCTGTTAGAGGAGTGAGGGACGGATATGAGGCATTGAGTTTTGCTGTTAGGGGAGTGATGGAGGGATATAAGGCATTGAGTGTTGCTGTTAGGGGAGTGATGGAGGGATATGAGGCATTGAGTGTTGCTGTTAGGGGAGTGAGGGAGGAATATAATAAGGCATTGAGTTTTGCTGTTAGGGGAGTGATGGAGGGATAAACGGCATTGAGTGTTGCTGTTAGGGGAGTGATGGAGGGATAAACGGCATTGAGTGTTGCTGATAGGGGAGTGATGGAGGGATATAATAAGGCATTGAGTTTTGCTGTTAGGGGAGTGATGGAGGGATATAAGGCATTGAGTGTTGCTGTTAGGGGAGTGATGGAGGGATAAACGGCATTGAGTGTTGCTGTTAGAGGAGTGATGGAGGGGTATGAGGCATTGTGTGTTAGCGAAGATGGGTTGGTGGTATATGAGGCATTGTGTGCTGCTGTTTGGGCAGAGAGAGATATGAGGCATTGAATGTTGCTGTTGGGGATAGGGGGAGGCTATGAGGCATTGCGTTGCTTTTAGGGGAGAGGGGAAGAGATATGAGGCATTGAATGTTAGTATTAAGCCTTGAGAATTTTTACGCTCTTGATTGCGTAAAGTTTCTGTTATAAATGCAAGAAGAAGATAGCGAGGTTGTGAGTGTTGCAGATAATATATATGGGTAGTAATGGTGTTAGTGTTGCAGATAATATATAATTATGGGAAGTGAGGCTATGAGTGTTGCAGATAATATATTTGGGTAGCGGGGTTGTGAGTGTTGTAGGTAATATGGACAGTGAAGCTGTGAAAAATTGCTGAAAGAAAATATCCAGATGCTTTTTGTGTATCAGGCACTGTAAGATTTGGGAAGATCTGGGTATGTTGTCAGTACTTTGAGAGAGTGCGAGAGTTGAAGCTGGTGTAAATGAAAGTGTGAGTGTGTCGAAAAATGTGAGGTTTTGAATGTTTCTGAAATATAGTAGATTGTTAAGGCTGTGTTTGTTGCTTGGGATACAGTATTTCTGAAGCTTTTGATGCGATGTGCATTAGTTGTTGCAGTAGAAGTACTAGTAACAGTAGCAGCAGTAGCCTTAGTACTAATAATATCGGCTTATACCAACACGCCATTTTATGGTTCTAATCCCACAATGGCAGGCATTTTTTCTATCAATTTTACTTTGAAAGCCACTACTGAGAACTACCTAAACTCTAGCTCTTATAATTCTGAATAGTGATAGTGGGGATGATTGTTGTAGTAGTAATAATAGCAGCAACAGCAGCAGCAGCAGCAGCAGCAGCAGCAGTAGCAGTAGTAGTAGCAGTAGTAGTAGTAGTAGTAGTAGTAGTAGTAGTAGTAGTAGTAGTAGTAGTAGTAGTAGTAGTAGTAGTAGTAGTAGTAGTAGTAGTAGTAGTAGTAGTAGTAGTAGTAGTAGTAGTAGTAGTAGTAGTAGGAGTAGTAGTAGTAGTAGTGTTTGCGGTTTCAGTAATGGTATTTATAGTGGCAAAAGTAGTGATGGAGATGGTAGTATTTTGCTTTTGGCAATCGATAGTGATAGTCGTATTATTGTTTAATGTAGAAATACACGAATTATCAAAATTTTTATTATTAATCTAAGTAAAATGATTTTGTAGTTCTTTAGGTTGTTCCAATTTTTTTTCTCCGTCGATATTTACAGATGCAGCTTGAATGCGGTATTTCTCTTTGCGTTAAAATTCGTTGCTTGTTTTTTTACAAGTCTACTTGTTTTCTATTATTTATAGAGCAAGAGGAATCAACTCTTCCTCCACCACCTCCGCCGCCGCCTCATGATGATATTGACGAGTTACCTCCTCCGCCTCCACCCCCTGAACTTCTGGGTCACGACCCCCAGTACTACCCCGCCCACCACCAAGTTCCTCCACCTGAGCAGAAGACTTCAGCCAGTCAGAGTTCTCACTCCTCACACCAAGAACACACTCGCGCTATCAACGTCAACTGCGCCTCTCTTCCTCCTCCACCTCTGTCTCCTCCACCATACCTTTCTGGCGGTGGCTCTGGTTCCCTACCTTTGCAGAGGTCTGCTTCTCATCTGCCTGCTCCCCCTGTTGCTCACCCAGTAGCTCCTACTCCCCCCTCCTCTTCACACACGCATGCTGGCCAGCCAGTTTCCTCAACAGGTGAGATAAATGGCAAGGCAAACACGGCCAGAAAGGCCTCCCAAACTCATCCCACTCACTCCGCAGTAAATGCTCACGAGAAAAATCTGGCCTCTTCTGCCACTTCCTCGGCTTGCCTTCTTCCACCTCCTCCTCCATCTCCTCCACTTTCTTCCTCCTTGGCATCCAATGCTCCGCTCCCCTCCCCGCCCCCTCCTCCTCCCCCTCCTGTGCAAGAGGAGGGAAGTTCCAGAGAAGCTGCAGCAGAGGCAGACAGAGTGAGAGTCGGTGCCGATACCTCAGGAGGTAACACTGTGACATCTACAGCCAAAGGTGCTGAGCACGCCTCGGCTTCCACTCCAGAGTCTGGAGCTTCATACGGTGAGTAATGTTCACAGATTTCTTTACTATAATATATGCCGCTTTTTTTTTACTTTCAGTTTTTTTTTATTATTTAAGATTATGGATAGACTTCAACATGTTTGAGTCAGTTTCGACTGAAATTAGAAAGTTATCTTAGACGAACAGTTTTCTATAAATATTCTATTGATATGATCGTCCACGAAGTATTTTATGATGAACCTCCATTGTTCATTCCTTCCATTTTGGTTACCGTCTAATCACCCTGCATGTAAGCTTACAGAGAAGGAAAGGTGCTCTAACGCTCTCCGCATGGTTGTACATGTATGACTATCATTTTTTCCCGATCTTTGCTTCATTGTTTGAGTAAATGCCATATATCTTTGCGGCACTTTTTTACCCTTTGATCAGCTCATTTCAGTTAAAGCGTAGCTTCAAGCCCTTCTCAGCACCAGTTAAAAAATTAGTACAGTTATAAAATTGTAATAGTTATTGCTGAATACTTAAAACCGAAGCTCTTATTTAAACACATACACAATTTCTTTTTATCTCTGTATTCCTCTATCCCTCCCTCCCCCTCTCTCTCTATCTTATAATCTCTATCTTTCTTTCATTTTATTCGGTTTTTCCCTTTCTGTTGTCTGTGACTTATGTCTTTAAGTAGACTTTCTTTTCAACGATTCTTATCCTTGTAATAATATTTAACTAGTATTCTAGTAATCGTTCTTAGTGGTATGGATTACCTGTAAACAGGTCAGTTTAATTAATATGTAGAGGATCTGTTTCCAGACGTGTGCTTGGGTCAGAATCTCGAGAGTCAAAGAGACTTTAAACGTGTCAAAGATTTCAGCACAGCTAGATCTAGTTATCTCCTATCACGGGCCAGTGTGTATGTGAAATTCCCGAAAGGTTACAAGACCTAAAACTTTTAGTGCAATGAGATTTTTCAAGCTTAGGAGACTCCAAACTCAAACGTCTATTTAGCATCCCTATGAAAATGCTCGTTTTTTTGTTTATGGCCAGCCCATTCTCTTCTGGCAACATTTTCCTGTCGATGCTCAACCCTGATCTCAAGGTGCGGCATTTCATACTGGCTTCAGAGACGGATTAGTCGTGTTCTTGAGGCTTTCTCACCTCTTACCTGTCCGCAGCTGGAATCCAGTGGCAAAGATTTATTTTTGGTCGAGTTAATTATAGTTGGGTTGGGCGATGAGCGGTATAGCTTTTTTGTTGTTGTTGTTAAATTTAGTGTGCATTTAGTTGGTCGTGTTGAAGCAAAAGTGCAAGTGTCGACGAAAAGTGGTTGTGATTTTGGCCAGTAGTTTTACTTGAAGGAATATTATGGGTTACAATCGATATATACCAAAGTAAGTAGGCCTACATTTACAATGATAGCCACAACAACAACAACAACAACAACAACAACAACAACAGCAACAACAATAACATCATCATCATCATCAAGGACAGGGTTAGTCGATGGTTACAACTGTAATAAAGCAGGCCACAATGTCGACTCCAGCGCCACCAGCAGGTAGCCAAACAGAACCAGCAACCACAAATGAACATCCACTTCCTTTTTTAGAGCATTGCATTACTTGAGCCTGTTGGTCGCTGATTGCTAGCATCCTAGCTTGCCCTGTATGAAGAGGAGCACCCTTTTTACATAGGAGTCGCCGGAGAAAATTATAAGTGGGTTGCATTCCTATATATCAATACCAACATGAGGTATTTCGTTTCCCAATATTAGGCCTAAGTCTGTGTAGATAGATGTATATGTAACCATAGGGACAAGAAGGCATGACGTCACTTCTCTTTAACAATACTTATATCTAGTTATTGGTTCTAAACAATCTAGAATTTAGAGCTTGGATTGTTTTGTTTTCTGATATTGATTGGAACTAGAAATAACATCATTGTGATTCTCCATGACAACATGAGCTGCTGTTAGGAGCGAACCTGCAAATGCTGGAGCACAAGGGGAAAAAATGTTTTATTTCGTTATCATTCTTTGCTTGAATGATTATTCATCGCATTCGTCCTTATTGTAATACACATCACCTAGAATCGACATCTGTTTCTGGTTACCATGTACTCTTAATCTTCCAGGGTTAATGGTGATGGGCTATGATACCCCTTGCGCTTTCTCTATTTATCTCTCTCTCTCTCTCTCTCTCTCTCTCTCTCTCTCTCTCTCTCTCTCTCTCTCTCTCTCGCTGTTTCAGTCTCTCTGTCTCTCTCTGTCTATCTGTCTGTCTCTTTCTCTCTGTCTATCTGTCTGCTCTCTCTCTCTCTCTCTCTCTCTCTCTCTCTCTCTCTCTCTCTCTCTCTCTCTCTCTCTCTCTCTCTCTTCCCTTCTCTTCTCTCTTTCACTTTTTCATGCCGTTTAACCTTTATCACCTTGTCTCTCATTGAGAAGCTAATGTTCTTATTTCTGCATTGATCAAGAAGTAGTTGAGGGATATAATTTTTGAAATCCTGATTGAAGTTTTTATTTTTTAATTGATGCCTCACAGATGCCGCTTATAGTAAAAAGTTAATGGATCAAATCATCTTTCTGACTCTTTATCTAGAGGCCTGCAGTTACCTGTTTTGCTATTTGCCTATCTGTCTTTTCTATTTATATTTTTTGTCTGTGTATCTATCTTACTGCCGTTCTAACAATATATCAATATGTCTACCTATTGGTCTATCTATGTCTATTTGACTGTTTATCTGTCAGTGTGTCTATCTGTCTATATATACCAGTCTGTTTGTTTCTTGTCTGACTATCTAATTCTCCGACAATCTATCTGTCTATCTATAATATCCATGGCTATTTCTCTCTGATGCTCTGTCACTCTTTTGTCTCTCATTTCTATATCTTTCTCTTTTGAACTACCTTCTTTCTTTATTTCTTTCGGGTTTTTTTTAATCTCTGTCTTCCTCTCCCACCTATCTCTTTTTTGTTTCTCCGGCTCTGTCTGTCTTTCTGTCTTGAGTCTCTCTCTCTCTCTCTCTCTCTCTCTCTCTCTCTCTCTCTCTCTCTCTCTCTCTCTCTCTCTCTCTCTCTCTCTCTCTCTCTCTCTCTCTCTCTCTCTCTCTCTCTCTCTCTCTCTCTCTCTCTCTTTCTCTCTCTATCTCTATATCTCTCTTCCTCTCTCTCTTTCTCTCTCTCCCTCTCTCTCTCTTTCTCTCTCTCTTTCTCTCTCTCTATATATCTCTCTCTATCTTTTCGCTTTTTTTTTCTTTTTAAATAGAAGATTGCTGAATGTTTATGCAACAAAGTTTACTTGAATGCAGTTATATAAACAAATGCGAGGTCGGCCTGTAGATGTATATATATGAATTCATGGAGAATTCAAAACTGGCTGCTCAACATGAAGAACAGGGAGACTTGGGAGTTGCTGAGAAACCTCTAAAGCTTGAGTGTTCCTCAAAGGTTCTAAGGAGATGTTGACGAATGTTTTCGGCAATTGTCTTCAATTCACTTCATACTTCATCGTTGGGTCGTCGAGTAGTACTATCAAATCATACATTCTGAAGACTTACCGATGTAGTACTATCAAATCATACATTCTGAAGACTTACCGATGTAGTACTATCAAATCATACATTCTGAAGACTTACCGATGTAGTACTATCAAATCATACATTCTGAAGACTTACCGATGTAGTACTATCAAATCATACATTCTGAAGACTTACCGATGTAGTACTATCAAATCATACATTCTGAAGACTTACCGATGTAGTACTATCAAATCATACATTCTGAAGACTTACCGATGTAGTACTGTCAAATCATACATTCTGAAGACTTACCGATGTAGTACTATCAAATCATACATTCTGAAGACTTACCGATGTAGTACTATCAAATCATACATTCTGAAGACTTACCGATGTAGTACTATCAAATCATACATTCTGAAGACTTACCGATGTAGTACTGTCAAATCATACATTCTGAAGACTTACCGATGTAGTACTATCAAATCATACATTCTGAAGACTTACCGATGTAGTACTATCAAATCATACATTCTGAAGACTTACCGATGTAGTACTATCAAATCATACATTCTGAAGACTTACCGATGTAGTACTATCAAATCATACATTCTGAAGACTTACCGATGTAGTACTATCAAATCATACATTCTGAAGACTTACCGATGTAGTACTATCAAATCATACATTCTGAAGACTTACCGATGTAGTACTATCAAATCATACATTCTGAAGACTTACCGATGTAGTACTATCAAATCATACATTCTGAAGACTTACCGATGTAGTACTATCAAATCATACATTCTGAAGACTTACCGATGTAGTACTATCAAATCATACATTCTGAAGACTTACCGATGTAGTACTATCAAATCATACATTCTGAAGACTTACCGATTTAAGCGGCGTAGATCATGTTTTGATACTTCACACATTAGCTGGTGGATCTTTTTTGGTAATAAATTTAAAAATCTGAAACGGCAAGCGTCTTTGATTTGTCATTGTAGGCTCACCTTGTTATAGATGAAGTTCAAATTGTTTTCATCTTCAAAAATTACTAGTTTTTGACATGCCTGTGAGTGTGAGTTCCGAGCAGTAAAAAGTCGGGGGTTTTATTCGTGTCTTCCTTGAAAGTAAATGATTTTTTCTTGAATTTCGTAAATCTCAAAACAATCAAGCGGCAAAGTAACGTTTATTCACTATCCAGTTTGGTTCTTTCAAAGAACGATGTTTGTCTTTTTTTTTTAAATGAAACCCCCTTAATGTATGAATTTTTTTTCGTGAAAACGCCAGACACCGGAGAGAGGGAGACTCTATCCATCCCCCCCCCCCCCCACACTTTCCCCTCGGTCCATCCGTTCCCCCCCCCCCCCCCCCACCCCCCCTATTCCAAACTTACTTTAGTCTCGATCTCGCCGTGACTCTCTACGTGATAATTTCGTGCCAGCGTCAAGTCTTCAGATCTTTCCTTCGGTGAATACTTTGTATAAATGGCTCCAACGAATGAACGAATAAAACATAAAAAGACACAGAGGGGAAAAGAAAGCATTTTGTAATGAAACACCCGATTGTGACAATAAGTTTTTATGAGGAAAGATTTAAGCTTAGATAACTTTTTTGCTTTTGACCGTGCACAATTAAAAAAAAAATATTGCAAAACAATTGATATGAAATAATTTTAAAAAATAAAAAGGAAACCGTGTTTTTGTGAAATAACCCTTCACACAGTATTCTGTACAAGAGAAGCCTCTGAAATAGGGACTTTCGTTTTGAAGTAAGAGGAGTGGGTTGCTTAAGAAGAGAAATTATGTAAGTTTTCATAAAAATGATTCAAAAGCTCAAAGAAATCAAGCGGAAAGAACTCTATTCAAACATGATATTAAGAAATCGCACACGTTCTACAAGAATATCTTTGTTTTCCTTCATCTTGAAGTTATGTACCATTTTAAATCATTTTTATCCATCGTCAATTTCAACCTTTGTTGCTATTTTTAACGTTGGTACGAAGCTCGGCACGCAGGCAGATAAAATAGCTTCTGTGATTCCAGCCATATTCGTTTATTGATAATCAGTAGCTGTTTTTCATCAACCGAACTTCCGCTTCCAGACAGGGCTAAATACCCGTTACTCACAGACACGAAGGCGGTTTGCTTGAAGAAAGTAACACGTATAGTATGACGTCAAAGTCAATGACAGTGTGATCTAAATGCCGCTAATGCTCTCAGACATATTGACCTTTCGTTTCTCTTTGAGTGCTATAATAATTCCGATCCGACTTCCGTTTGGACACGCCAATCTGCTCACTTTCATTCTAAGATGCATGGGCGGACTTGGCCGCGGTAACACTGGTGGGTTGGGTGTGTTGGGTGTGTAACTGAAGGAAAGCGCCGCGCAGAACTCTCCCCAGTGTTAAATGTTAGTCGAGATTTGGGTTAGCCTAGGCTGAAACCGAAAAATAAAAAGTTTTCTTCACGTAGAAAAACAGGTGATAAAACTCTCAGCCGTTTTCACTATCCTCATGCCATTCCTCTCTTGTAATTATTTCGGTTCTTCAACCAGCGAGTTTGTTTTGTTTTTTTTCGTTACAACTTATCTTTGCAAGAACTTTTTAACTTGTTATTCCTTCGATTGTTGTAATATACTATATCACGTAATTTCTTTTTCGAAGATAGTAAGATAGGATGCAAGTTTTTATGCATGTATTCTCTTAAAGTTTTCCATATAAATATCGATGTGTTTCTTTATTTTTTTTTTAAAGGAAAAAACAAGAAAAGAAGAAAAAGGAAATTGACATGCATTAATGCCCATGTATCTGTATTCTAAATTAATGTATTTTAACAATAATGATAAAATTGTAAGATATTGAACTTTCTTCCGCAAGCCGAAGTAAACAAATAGATTTAACAATTTTGAGTTTTTAGTAGAAAGGTCTCGATAGAAATAGATGTATATTCAATTTTTTTTTATTTACTTATTTTTTTTAACAGGTAGGCTAGATCACCAATGTACTAAAGGGGGGGGGGGGGGGGGGCACCCCATAAATATTTTATCGAGTTTCAGTCCATCTTTCAGTCGTCTGCGTGTAATAAGAATCCAGTCAAATCTACTCTTTATTACTTTCTATCTCGGCTGTTTATTTACCTCACCAATTTATGGTGAAGTCGACCAGGTTATCGTTAATACATGTAACACATCACCTGACGTCATTGAGCAGCCTTTTTTTCCAATTCAAACGCCTTTCTTATATCGTAGACAAGCTGCCTCTTTTCTATTAATAAAGTAATGCCCAAGTTGCTATCTAGAAATATGCCACCTGATCCCGACTGCCCAGATTTTTGCAGGCCGCCTCATCATCTTGTCATGGTTTATGGTTACCATGGTAATTTGGTATCCTAAACGACCTGCCAAATAGAACTTTACGTCCCTGTGCACCGAGTAGCGAGCATCAAATCGACAGTTGAGATCTGGGGATCGTAAACTAACTGGTTGTCCGGAGGATGCTAGATACAAGGGTTTTGGCCATAGATTTTCCAAGAAGATGCGGTTTAAGAAATGTTCTCACAGAGTGAAAGCTGAAGATGAAAAGAGCAATTTAAGCCTAAATAAGGGTTGAAAGATTATTTCATTCTTATATTTCGAATTATAGCAAGTTTCGAAGCAAACTCGATATTTTTTTGGATCTTATATCCCGAAACAGGCTGTTAAGCGAATGCGAGTTGTCTGAAGGTGAACATTATTTCTTTATTTCTGTGCCGTAACTGAAACATACAATCCTTTAAAAGACGAAGTTTGGGTCAGATTAGAATTTACCCAGCCTGCAACATTATAGCCTGTCCAGGTACTCAATACCGTTGACATCATTTTTGTCGTCTCTGAACAATATGTTTAGGCAAATTTCTCCGCTAAAAATCATTAAATATTCAATTTAGAAAGTTAATATTATGTATTTAGTATTAAAATGACGTGCTTTATGTCGCTGATTCCAAATGATTTTTGCTATAAATTATATTTTAAGATTCGATGGAAGAAAAAAAAGAAGAAAGTATAATATGTTGGCTGAACACGCTGTAGTGATTTTTCCAGAAAGTGAGGTATCTGACATCAGAATGACGAATGCACTCTGTCAAGATCTAAACTGAATAGCACCAAGAAAGTAAGAAATTAAAACGAAGTCGTCAGGACACGGCAGGAAACAGAGCCAAACAGGGCGAGAGACAGTATTTACAGGTGTTCAGGAAAGCAGCGGGACCCAGAGAGAGAGAGAGAGAGAGAGAGAGAGAGAGAGAGAGAGAGAGAGAGAGAGAGAGAGAGAGAGAGAGAGAGAGAGAGAGAGAGAGAGTGAGTTTATCAAACTGCAGCCTTGAGAGCGAGATTAAAGGATAGATTAGTGGTGTATTTACCTATATTGAAACTTATCCAGCGCTCTATGTTTGCCTTGTCTCCGGCCTTCCTGTGAAGTGCTGAGTCGCGCTGAATCTTAACTCTAGTTACAAAATTGAAAAAAGTTTTCGGTTTTACCTGAGAAAGAAATGCACTTTTAGAGGGGGGCTAGGTATTAAAATCCAAGAAATTTAGTCTCGTTTTTTTCCCTAAATGTTTTGATGTAGGTAAACGAGAAAATTTGCAGCTGCATGCAATACTATCTTGGAAAGCTTTTTAAAATTACATTCACGAATGTAATCGAGCTTCCTGTAAATTTACTTACAAACAGAACATTATATAAATTTAATGGTGGCTGTATACCTGCATATCATGATGTTTATATAACGCTTCTGGTGCGGATCTGCATATCTATTCCGTGAGCTCCTTCCGATGGAATGTGTGTGTACAGACTGAGTAGGCCTGCTCTACATCTGAGCGACCTGACAATAACCTTACCGGTACAACTGATCTAGATCTAGATCTATCTATCTTCTCCGCACACGCACACACAAACATATTCCTTGGATTTACGCCATTAGACTTCCTTACCTGCACAATGTAGACGAAGCAGTTCTTGATGACTTGGGATTTAGGCTAAATTTGTTCATCATTCAGGAGAGTTCCTTGTCTTTATAGATGGAAGAGTTGCTTTGGCGTTCTTGGTGGAAATGATAGCCAGGCTAATGGACAACAGTTTCATCCTTATTGTTAAAGAAAATAAACAAGGATTTTAAAGCATTTCAACGCACAATGTTTCATTTGCAAATAATACTTTTGGCGAAAGAAATGTGAGTAAAGCATAAAAGTTTGACTAACGATTTGCTTTAATAAGATTAGGATTTTTTAGGTCTACTACATAAAAATTTTACTTCTTTGGTGTAATTTTTTAATGTTTGTTTAAATCCGCCTTTTTGAGGGATCATGGCGCCGCAATAATAATCAGTCAAAAAGGCATGAAATTTGAATTGCCTTCCAATTTACTCATTTCATTTCATCTGCGTCAAAGACAAATCAACTCTTTTTAAACATGTTTTAATTAAAGAA
Source organism: Elysia crispata (assembly GCA_033675545.1). Classification (NCBI taxonomy): domain Eukaryota; kingdom Metazoa; phylum Mollusca; class Gastropoda; family Plakobranchidae; genus Elysia; species Elysia crispata. The sequence goes on along the minus strand of JAWDGP010003874.1, from coordinate 472,079 downwards.
TGGTATACTAAAAGGCCCAAGGTGAATTTGATGGAATTGGTTTTCAATTATTTTCAATCAACTATTCACTCCATCAGTCAATGAATTAGACAACCATATCTTTACACGAAGACTGAAGGATGCCTGGAGGTTAGGGGTGATTGCTCGACTAGGGCCCATGGGCTAAGGCGCCTTTCTTTGAGATTCACAACCTATGACGTATAGAACTATGGGTAAGTTCAGTATGTAAGGAAACCACCAGTGTAATATCTTGAAAGAAAGACATGCGCTAATTGGATAAGTTGCGTGGTTCCCATTGGATAAATTGCTTAATTCTGCTTCATCCGCATTAGATGGTAAGCCTATTTAGGTCGTAACTACAGCGATTGGTTATCTTCAACCTCATCGTCGTAGAGGAATGTCCACATCAAGGCTCCTATCAAGCCGTAAAGTAGGGCTGGCTAGTTGAGAGCCTACCCTACTACCAAGTAGCACAAGCTAGGGTTCTTACCCCGGACCTCCGCGGTGTCCGTCCAGCGCTCTACCGCTTGGTTATCTCATACCACATTAGGAAACGACTTGACCGATGGTTTATACATGTATAGTTTATTGACAGCGCATAAATTATAGAGATAACGCGAGTTCGGGGTTTCTCCACATAATCTAGGAGAAAAAAGTTGTTCAGAGCGGACCGTCCATCTCTTCTAATGTTACTAACTGCTTTTAAACTTTAAAGCGTTTTATAGCGGACCTGACGCAACTTCATAAGGGTCCTTAACGAAAAAATAATGATGTTTTTTTTTTGGTTTTTTTTTTTTAAATAAAAGATAGAGAAAGTTGTAAAAAAAAATGAAAAAGAACGCTTGTAGAATATGCAGTTTGGGAAAAAATATGATAGGTCAGTTTTTGTTTTTCATTTCGCTCAGTAAAGAGCAGATTTTTTAAAACTAAAATCTTATTTTTCTGATCATCTTGGAGGTTGCATGCGAAATAGATACTGTTTGGCTTTGAATAGTGTCTTTAATATTTTTATTTCTATTTTAAATAAATTCGTGTAGGCCCTACGTAATAATTTCTTTGAAATTGATGTAACATATTTGAAATGGCTGGTCGAACTAAACAGACAAAAAACCCAGGTCCGGTCCATGTGTCGAAAGAACTGAAGCCAATAAATTGCTTGATTCTGTGGCATATAACAGCCAGTTCTGGCGGTCAGCTGTCCAGCCTCTGTCCATTCTGCTCTCCTGTTTGAATGATGCCCTCATCTGTCTCCTGATCTCAGTATCGCAGTGTTGCGTTCAGCAAGTCTCTCTGGGTCTGATTCATGAATGGCTTCTGGTGCTAGATGTGAAAGACCTAGATCTACTTCTCAACAAGATTTTGTTTGTGCTGATTGGGTAGCTACCATAAATTGTTGACATTTTGCGACGAGGCACAATGTGAATACCTGTTTAGCCAGTCATAGAATTTCCGCCAGCTTTGTATGCTTGTAGTGTAGTTCCGATGGCTAATTTTTTTTATGTTCATGTAAGCTAGATACAGAAACAAGGCATAATAAGTTATTCTTTTCAAGAAAAAAAGGATATCAAGTAAAACAACTGTTATTTTATTGCAATTCCATTATGATTTCTTCTGATCAATGAGTGATCACCGCAAACAAGAAATCGTGGGGGCCTGCTGAAAACAATTGAACATAGGTGGACTTCTTGACTCTTTCAAACAGTCATAAAACATTTACTACGCATTTTCATTACTGTTTTGTTCCGTTTTTGTTTTGTTGTTTTCATTATTATGCTCTTCTCTCTCGCCTTGGTAAGTAGCCAAGTGCTTTGCTTTGTTTAGTGTTTTGTTTTGTTTTGTTTTTTGATTCTTGATTGTTGTTTTTTTTTCATCCCAACACGAACAAATATTTTTGTCTACAGGCTTACTCGCTGAGCTGTTCTATCCCTCTCTCTCTCTCTCTCTCTCTCTCTCTCTCTCTCTCTCTCTCTCTCTCTCTCTCTCTCTCTCTCTCTCTCTCCCCTCTCCTCTCTTGATAATTCTCATATCTTGGCAAGAACCCCTTCCGCTCCTGCTCAACAAGGCAGCAGGCTCTTTTTACCTGTCCCATTTTACCTTATTTGTTGCTTAATTGTGTCTCTGGTGATAATCATTTCTTCCACATCTCTCCCTCTCCCTCTCTCTCTCTCTCTCTCTCTCTCTCTCTCTCTCTCTCTCTCTCTCTCTCTCTCTCTCTCTCTCTCTCTCTCTCTCTTTCTCTTTCAGTCACTCACTCACACACACACTCTCTCACTCACTCACACACCCACACTCTCACACTCACACACACTCTCTCTCTCACTGTCTCTCTCTTTCTCTCTCTCAACCACACTCTCTCTCCCTCTTTCTCTCACTCACACTCTCTCTCTCTCTCTCTCTTTCTCTTTCACTTACTCACTCACTCATACACACACTCTCACACTCACACACATACACTCTCACTCAAACACACTCACACACTCTCACACTCACACACACACCACACTCTCTCTCTCTCTGTCTCTCTCTCTCTCTCTCTCTCTCTCTCTCTCTCTCTCTCTCTTTTATTGTTTCGACCATGGTCTTGAGCCTGCACAAAACACATCGTTTTATGCTGGTCTGGTCTTGAATATAAAGTTATATAACCAATCTAACGTTCGGAGATTCTTCGCGTTGCTTTCAATTCAATTCTATGATACAATGACACTTAGGAATTGGGTATAAATTTAAATTTGTCAAAGGCTGTCATACGAAGCAAATAACTGTTTCACCATCGTGATACAGTCCAGTGCTGTAGTTGCTTTAAAATAATCGTTCAGTTTTCTGTGATAGAACAGGCATTTGGTTGAGATTGAGGTTGTTATTGTTTTTTTTTTTTTTTTTTTTTTTTTTATATTGCTGATGTTTGCTTCATGAAAATTACACCAGCTTTTTTTTTTTTTTTTGATAATCAGAAGTTTTTTCTCAAAGCGTCTCATGCCCCGCTCAAACCACATTTCTTTTCCTTGTTTTTTTTTTTTTTTTCCTCCAGCGATATTGGTAGCAGAAACTGTGACGAATATGGATTTGGAGATTCCCGATGATATTGGTGAGCTGGCGCCATTAATTTTGATTTCTAAACTGTCTTTAATTTTTCATAGCAGTTACTTTTTTGAAGTTATGAAAGCTTAAAGTCTCGTAGTCTTTAAAAATTATCTGTCAGAGAGATCAAGCAAGGAGAAAAATATAAAAGCAGGTCATACAGATAGTGGTTATACCTTTTCCACTCTTAGGTTAGAACATACGATGACCAGCTCTGTCGAAGTCCTGATATCTTTTTGCCCCCCTTTTTTGTATAAACAGAACGCTTTCTTTCCACTCATTTCCGTTTTTTTAACTTTCTACATGACGTTCAAAGCAATTCAATTAATGGAAAAAGGACGGAAGAATTTAGATAATCAGTTTGACCCTTATATTCACGTCAGATTACCATAATCTCTACACGCTGGCACTGTGGGTTCTTATTTTATTTCATTTATTTTCGAGCTTATTTCTCTCTAAGTACATTAGCACTACACTCGAGATTTTTAACAAACTCTTTACATATAAAGTGATTTATTTTCACGATTTCAATTGATTTAAAAAAATACATAAGTTTGATACAATTTGTTTTGACATGAATACTTAAGAATGAGGGTAATGCATTAAAGCATCACTAATATTACATTGATTAACTTCAAAGAAATATGCGAGACCAAAACTTTATCTCTTTTCTTACAATTACAATGCCGTTTCTTTCTTTCTTTCTTTCTTTTTCTTTTTGTGATGCTGTTGGTCACTGGAAACTATATTTGGAAACTTTTACTGCAAATATAGTGCTATTTTCAATAGATATCTTGTTTCGGTATGAACCAATGCGCTGTGTTTCGTCGTTTCTTCAGATTTGAGCCAATGCCCAGGCTTGGTTGAGATCACGTCCAAGACCCCGAACTGGAAGCGTGACATGATCGAGAAGAGAAACCAGGAGAGAATCGAGGAATACGTGGTGCGCACTGGAGTCTAAAGAATCAATAATTAAAATAGTCTCGTGTAAAATAATTATGTGTTAACCAAAAGGTTTTGTGGACAAAGTGCTCCTTAGCCTTGTTGACTTTTTTTGAAAAGTTGATAAAGGAGATATCACGAGGTCGCCCATGATTAACTAGTTTGTAGACTTAATAATGAGCACCGCGATATATTCGAGTTGAGTTCATTCTTCTCAAATAAGCTCATAACGGACATATGCGATCAGCAGTTTATTTATGTGTTGTTTTCTTTTTTGGACTTTTTTTGTTTTGTTTTTTAATCATTTTTTTTATTACAAATATCACAATACAAACAATAAAATCATCTAATAAAGTATATAGCGATTAAGTAATCTCTTTGTGCTAAAAAGAAATTGATTACAAAATAGTTCAAATCAGATTAGAATTTATTCATTTCCACCATTCATGAATTTAGACTTAGTGTGGTTCTTATGAAATTCCAATAAGCTGGTGTAAGCGATACTTGGATAGGTGTAATTCACTGTGGTTGGAAAGTTTATCTTGAGACACAGCGCTTGCCTGATAGCCGGGTGATCTTGGTTTTGATCCTGATTACCAAGTATTTCTACCAATAAGTTCCTCAGATCTAGATAATATGTATAATTAATGGACATACTTACATCTATTGATGTAGATAGGTTACATGAAGGGGTGGGAAGTCGATATTTTGTGTATTGGTGAGGTAAAGGAACTAAATTATCCATATTGTACAGATCTTCCAGGGTCAGCAGTACAAGTGAGCTGCCTTGTCTCTACAATAAATTCTACAGATATCCTGTGGAGCTTTGAAAGCCTAAAGAATGTTGAAACAATTCATCTGCTCATTAAAATGTACAAGAAAATGATTCTATAAAAAATTTAGAAAGAAGCAACACTGACCACGTTGAAGTCAGGTTACTGGCTAGATTGAAGACTAAATAATGTAAGTTTTGATCTCTACAGCAAGCTTTAGAAATTTGTTCATTGCGTTGCTTTCAAAGAAATAATTATTTATGTAAATTTGTTTTCATTTTTTTTTGTTTTAAAAAATATGCTTTCCTTTTGTTTTCTTTTGTATTGCTGCAGAAAAATATACTTAAAGAAAGAGAGAAAGAGGCCAAATGGAAAAATGTACCAGAATGGAAGAGGAAAATTTTGATGCAGAAAGAACAAGAAGTAAGTTCTGCATGAAATAAAATAAAAGTCAGGGAGATCCCAGTAAAGAAAAGGATTTTTTAAAAATGTATTTTCCTCCATAAGAAGTATTTTAGTTCTAATTGAAAAGAATATCTTTTTCAAGGCTATATAATTATAAAGATTTTAAAATGTTTAAATTCGATGTTATTTGATCATATCTGATCGTATAAATTTTTTCTGCCTCTAAATCAGGAGACAACCAGTCCTCCAGACACTGCCAAGAAATCTGTCAAAAAAGCCCCAGTGCCTTTGCCTGGTGAGGATGAATTTGTTCCACCAAAGCCAAAAGGTTAGTGGTGAAGTGATGAGATAATTCTTCACTGGAACTAGAGGCTCATCTTTTGTATTTTTTCAGGGACCTGAAAGACTTGAAGTAATGTCAACCCATCCTTTTGATTTGGTTGGAGAAGCTTTATTGCTTTTTTAATAATTTAAATGAGAAATGTTTCCACAGAGGTCAAAGAGGTGTAATTACTATTGCCAACAGTAATTATAGGGCAGAAATCCTTTCTGTCAGCCTTTAAATATCAAACAAGTGGACATATCATATCTGGGATAAGCCCTCTGTCCAAAGACGTCCTTCTGATCATTTTATTCATGACTTATGATCATTAAGGTATTGAAGGAAATAAATGCATAGGTAAGTAAGAAAACAAAAGTCAGAGGGCAAACAATTATCACTATTTTGAAATTTGTCAGTAACTTTATAAAAAAGAAGTTGAGGCTCTTAAAACATTGGAGTCTCATAATCATATGCCTTGTGAGATAAATAAATCCTGGATTGTTAGGCAAAATGAAATTGTATTTCTCCCTAAGCTGCCCCTACTTTCTTTCATTGCTTGCATGAAAGTATAGTTTGTGCTCATAAAGTCAAGTGTAACAGTGTAAATCAAACTCACACTATGTTGAGGTAAATATTCTTATTTTGAATATATTTGTATTTTCAGTATATACAGACTATCATGCCATTGATCTATGATTTAACATATTTTGTAATATAAGCCCCATACTTTTTATACTATTCCTTGAAAAGGTACTTAAAAAAGTAAAAGAAGCAGAAAATACTCACCTGCAAACATTTCCCAACAGAAATTACATATGCTGACAACATCGATCTCATAGGAAACACCTAACTCAAAGTAAGAGAACTAGAAGTTATCCTTCAAAACCTTAACCTTAAAGTGAATGTGGCCAGACAAAACAAAACACACTGATAAGAAAAGATTTCAATGAATGGAAAACAACAAAGAAAGTGGCATCACTTCTCAACAATAAAGAAGACTGGAGCATTGGAAACACCTGGCAACTGTTGCATTAAACAAACTAGCAAACATGTGAAACATAGGAGACTAAAACAATCAAAGACAAGAATCAAACTTACCTACTTTTTGGTTAGGTTCATACTCCTATAAAATTGTGACACCTAGACTCTAACAAAAATTGATGAAGATAGACTCAACTCTAGGCAACAACTTAGAAGAATTTTTGGTACCTATTACCCCACAAAAATTTCAAACAAATCATTTATAATAAATGTAAAGAAATTCCTCTCTCCCATCAAATTCCTGAATCTAGATGTAGTCTCCTTGGATATGTTCCAAGAAGGGATCCATTTATTCCAGTCAATATTGCTATGAACTATTTTGTAGACAATGAAAATAGATGTAGGGACAGACTGCCAACAACGCTTCCAGTAACACTAAACAACAATCTCAAAAGGCTCCAAAATGACAACTTTAAGCTGAAGACAAAATTAGACCTGGGCAAGTTGCACACTGTTGCACCGAATCAACGAAAGTGGACAGCTTTCATTACGGAGATAAAGAGAACAGCCAAAGCTGTGAGATCAGGCAACATCGCTGGCAAAAAGCACTAAATAAATCGATAAATATGTAACTATAGCTTTTTAACCTAGTAATTTGGCATGCGAAAATCATGTAGCACAATTGATCTCATTTTCTATTGTTCTATCAGGTGACATCGTCCCTGCTGCACTCAGTATTGATCCAGAAGAACTTGCTGCCATGCCTCCTTGGAAAAGAGAACTCTTGTTTAAAAGAGACAAAGTTCCAGTCACGTTTTCTAATGAGTTCAACCCTGATGAAGAAGAGGAAGAAGGTGAAGGCAACCAAGAGGAGTCAGCTGCTAGCTGAGTGGCCTTCACCTTCCCACTTGCTTTCAACGATGATATGAGGAGGAAGATAAGAAGCACAACAAAATAGTGTGGGCAATGAATATTCATGTTTTGTGGATGAAATAGGCAAACTATTGGAAAAAGTTGTGAGATTGACCTACCTGTGAATGGCTTTGAGATGGGGTGGAGAGATTAAGCAAGTAACTGTGATGAAAGAAATGAAACATGTGCAATTTTTAATTAATTTATGCTTCACAATACGAGTGTGGCTGTGTCATTATTGGAAGCATCAGAATTATCCATGCCCAACGGAGGAAAAATAAACAATAGCTTAATTTAATTGACAATGCCTTGGTTTTTGTTGTTTTTTTTTTTCAGTTGTAGGCATTTAACAATGATTTTACATTTTCTGGCTAGCAAAATGTATAATATGTATTTTTTTTAATTCCTTGATCCTTTGATATACTTGGCTACTGTTATACCATTAGGTCCAAAAAAAAAGAAGAAGAAGAAGAACAAAATATCGTTCAGTGTAATTCCTGAGCCCTTTCCTCATATAACCACAGAAAATCATAAGTGTATAGGTCATGTTTTTTGTTTTTAATGTTTTCTGTTTTGGTTTACTTTATTCTTCGTTTGTCACAATTTTGATCAAGGAAGAACAGAGCACATTATTTAGTTTTATGCATAGAAACGTGTGTACAGAGTGTACTTTCTTTTGAAGCCAACTGTTTGCAAGACTGAGGAAAGTCTGAATCACCTTTTTGATTTCAATTACAGGTACTCAGTAAAGATAGAAACACTCTATCATTAACTGAATTTGCACAGTTTTTTGCATTATGTCATTTTTTTTAAATTCGATTGCATTTGTTCAAAACCATGAAATGTGAAATTTGGACAGTAAAATGTATTTTTAATTAATGAAAAAATTGGTTGAAAGTGAAAAAAAGTGCATTGAAGAAAAGTGTAAAATGAGGAACAGCGAATTATCAATGGAGAAATAACTAGGAGGATGAAAAATAATGAATTTATGAAAGAGTTGTTCATGCCTTGTTAACCTTAAAATGTTATATAGTGTATTTTAAAAATAAGGAAAGAAGGCTTTTGTGTTTTTATTTAAGTGATAAAACGCTATAAATAGTTTTATATATGTAAATGGATATAAATCAAATGACAACTTTGTTCGATGGATACACTACACAGCTTAAGTCACAGTCTTTTGCCATTCTAAAATTTAAATCAAGGGCTCTCACCAACAGATTCCTAATAAATGAACAGTGAAACCTTTAATTGATTCAGAAAACTTTGAAAACATATGCAGTATGAGCTCTTACTGCCCCAATTTTTAGACACCTGAGAAATATACAGAATCTTTTACGTTTGTGTAAGTGTCATCATTTAAAATGTACATATTTATGTTTTTATGCAAAGATAGTTGTTAGTCAGGTTTGTCTTTTAAATCAAATAAATCGTTCTTCCTTATATTTTTTAGTATTCGTAAAAAGTTTCATATTGTTGGAGAAAAATATTTTTTACAAAAACACATTGCCTTAGAACAAATCAAAAGTTATGATTGCTCTATTATAACAAAATAAGACAAGCCAAATGTTGAATTTTTATAACAGTTTTTTTTTTACTTAGAGCCTGTCAAAGTGTCATACTGTATTCAACTTTTGTAGAAAGGATTGAAATGTCCAGACAGGTACTTAATACTGCTTCAACAAATGTACATTTACCATTATATCTTCTGAATGTACTCAAGATATTCCTTTTATTTGATTTGTTCTGCCAAATACTCTTCACAGTTAAAGTTTGCCCTTGTACTTAATGTGGGTCAATCATGAAAGATATTATGGAGCATGGTTTTTATACACTTCAATTTTTTATTGATTGCTTCTTCATTTTTTTCCCCAGCTTTCTTTTGTTTTGTTTAAGCAAAACTTAAACCTATAAAATATGAGAGTTAAAATAATATGTTCCTGCTATTTTTCAGTGGCAAAAATGAATGTTTAGTCAATTTTTTTAAATTCCTACAAAATGTTAAGATTTTAAAAACTTTTTTATGTTATTTAGACGTATAAAACAAATAATCTGTTGGAAAAATCTGGATAAGAACACTCTTTGAAAATATATATGCTTTTCAAGAATCAAACAGTTAAGATTTTACTAGGTCAATCTTTCTTTCGATTCAAGAATCTTCAAAATAATGATGATCTAAATTTTTGCAGTGTATGTAGTTCAAAAGATGCATATTGTGCAAAATACAGTGACATTATTGGCTCTGTTTATATTACACTTTTAAGTCTTTGGAGAAGGGCATTTTTAATGCTTTTTTGAATTTTATTGTGAATTCATCTTTCACTGACAGGAATTATTGCCCTTTTTAGCTGATATTCGTTTAGTAGTGCAGGTGATGCAAGGGGTTTTTTTTTTTCTATTTTTTTTCCTCTTACAAATTGAACTGCGTCTACATTCGTGAACTGTTTAACTTTATGCTCTGTCTGTTTTCTCTTAAGTACTTTAATGACAAAACAATGAGGCTTTTCTCTTATTGTAAAATAGACAAGATGAAATAAAATATGATCAAGTGTATGTTTCTGAAAGTCTGCTCAAACCTCTCTACGCATTCGTGCAAAATGAAAAAGTAGTAGAATTCAACTCTCTCCCAATAAACTCACACAAAAAATACAGAGCCAATCCACCCAAAACTTCAAGTTTTATAAGATTGTTTCCATTCAGACCGACCATAATAATAATAATAGTATTAATAATAATAATAATAATAATAATAATAATAATAATAATAATAATAATAATAATAATAGTAGTAGTAGTAGTAGTAGTAATAATAATAATAATAATAATAATAATATAATTATTATTATTATTATTATTATTATTACTACTACTACCATTATTATTATTTTTGTTATTATTATTATTATCATTATTATTATGATTATTATTGTTATTATTATTATATTATTATTATTATTATTATTATTATTATTATTATTATTATTATTATTATTATCATTATTATTATTATTATTATTATTATTATTATTATTATTATTATTATTTTTATTACAAGAATTAAGAATGCTTGAGGAAATTAAATGATACATCTTTACCCTCCATGGCTCGTTTTAAGTATTTTATGTGTTTGGGATCATTCATTGAATAGGATTATAATGTTTATTTTCTTTGTTTTGTTTCTCTTTGGTGCAGCAGTTACAGTAAAAAAATTTTTTTTTTTTTTTTTGTAGTTTATGATAGTGACTTCTTTACCAGGTAAGAGAAGCATCTCTTTTTATTTATTTTTTTTTGTGAAGGATAACCTATGTGCACAAGTTTTTAGTTCATGCTTACTTATCACCAGAGAACTCATCATTATTATTCATTTCAATATTTTCTAAATAAAGCAGATAAAAAAAAAACCTATGGTGGTCAGTTCAATGCTTGTAAGAATCCTTAAAGGATTTAAGATAGACAGATCAGCATGGATAATGAAATAGTAGAACACTCATTTAATGTACATAGGGTGATGGGAGATATCAGTAAAATCATTAAATGGGAGAAACCTGAAAAAAAGTCTTTTGACCTTGTTATATCAACATTGTACTATTCATCTATGATCTAAATACCGGTAGGTTTTGCCCAGATGAGATTAAAGTAAAGCTTTATGACAAATATTTTATGGACTGTTACCCACCATATAGATAAGTCCATTCAGATATAGCCTTGGATAATGTGCAGCATTTTTTATTCTTTAGTTTCTGCAGAGCATGAATGGTATTTTATTTTAATTTTTTTTCGGGAAATATTTCAAGAAACCCTGTAGTACCTGAAGCTCACAGACTTTCTGATGTAAACCTTAGCCATGTTACTTTAATGTACATGCACATATATTTATAGTTTAAAATTCGTTATTTGAAAACGTTTTGAAAAAAACAGTAGTAAAGTACATAAATATTTCTTTTATTTTTCTCAACTTTTTGGGACAGAATGTAAGTACCTGCCTTATGATTGACAATTTGTATGTGTATGATGATCATGGTATATTTCATCATAATGAAGATGTAGTGTTAAATACTTTTATATATACTTTTCCCTCTTTGCGGCAATGCTTTTGAGGAGGTTCATGTTAGCCACTATGATAGGGTTGGAGACAAACTAAATAATTATAAGTATTCACCTAAGAAAAACTAGTGTGTAAAAAGTATGAGTTGAGAGGATAATTTTCTGAAATGTTCAGGATACCATCTGATATATATAGTATATCAAGCTGTATTGATGGATTACAAATTTTGATTAAGCCTCAAGTCCCAATGACCCTACGATGATTTCTGGGCTTGATGAAAAATTGTAGAGGGGAGAGAGGGAAAAAGAGGGAGTGTGTGTGTGTGTGTTTGTACTGTGTGTGTGTGTGAGAGAGAGAGAGAGAGAGAGAGAGAGAGAGAGAGAGAGAGAGAGAGAGAGAGAGAGAGAGAGAGAGAGAGAGAGAGAGAAGTTAGAGGGAACTAAAATGGCTTTATAATTCACATAATCTAAAGATTCAGTGATTGTGAGAAAAGGATTAAGATGGCTGAAAAAAAAAAAAGTCATTATTTTCTTTGACAAAGGACATAAAGCTTGGTAGACAAAAGTGAGGATTCAATTTGATTCTTATTTTTACATATTTTCAATAAATATTAAATTTCTTTTTCTACTTGTTGATTGTCAACTGCAATAAATTTCATTTTCATCTTTTTTTTTTAATTGTATCATGCTATGGCTCTGTAATAATAAAATTGAAAAGCTACCCAAAACATTAATATGTACCATATAAGTATTTTTACATGAGCTGAGAAATATAGCTATCTACTCATCAATCAGCTTGACAATTGCTTTCTGCTTGTGGGCTGCATCGGTCTTACATAATTTACTTTTGGGCTTCAAAAAATAGAATAGAATATCTTTGGTGAATCGAATTTTGCAATATACAGTAATGAAGATAAAACTGTTGACTGTAAATATATATCATGAATTACTTTGTTTCTGTCAAAAAGGGTCTGTTTCTGTAAGAATTAAAAAAAAAAACATTCTAGGAAAGGAGAGAAAAAGGCACCAAGTTTTGCATTTATTTCTCAACCGTTGCTAAAATTTTTTTTGTTTTTTCTTTTTTTGCTTTGTTTTTACAAGACAGAAAAATTAAAGTTTATTATTTGGAAAATGAGCTTGAAACAATGTATATGATATTACAAAGCAAAATTTCAGTGGTATGTTAGTTATTCACCAATCAGCCATGAAAATATCTTTCATTTAATTTACATCCTTTACTTTTTCGATATAGCAATCCTGCCTTTAATTTTCACTAATCTTGTTGCTTGTAGCGGCTAACAGGGGTTGAATGAATATCCTATGTATTTCTAGTTACTATGTCATGTGCCAATATTTTGCAAGTATAACTATAAGATCACAATCAAAACCTGACTTCAGAAACCAATGTTATATCTGATGTCAAACTAAAGTGCCAACTCATTGCAAGCTGATGATTTAGCATTTTCTGAGCCACACCTCTTATTCACAATCAAAGCAACAGGAGTGTTTTTTTAAACAGGTTTCCAACTGAAGAAATGTCTGTTACTGTACCATCAAATCTAACTCAACATAAGTTCCTCTGGACTGATTTAATTCCCCTTGAGTTTTCTTAAAGATCTGTGATCATCTTTTCTGATTTATTAATTTTGATTTCTTGTTTCATAGGTCAACGAGACTGCATTTTGATTTCACTTCAAACTTCCTTTTCGGATACTTCACACACGTGGCAATGATTTCTCTATATAGTGTGGACAGTACGATATGTAAGATATTTCTTGCCGGTGCTCTCCTCTTTTTCTTGATTTTGTTCTTTTGTGTGGGATACTTTCATGATGAGATATTACTCTTATCCTTCCATCTCAGATATGTATCATATTAACCTCTATTTTTAGAATAAAAGACTCTCAGACTTAGATACCGGTACTTGTTACTCCAGGTTTGAATTTCAAATTCACTCAGCTGTTATCAATGCGTGTCAGCAACAGAGGAATTCAAGAATGTAATTTATTTAGCACCTCATAGCTGTTTTCGTGCTGCTCTGTCTTTGTGTTAGGATTTGCCTAAGGCCTGTCAGGTGGATTCTTCTGCAGATATGAAATCAACTTATTCTTAATCAGTAGATCTAAACACCCTTGTTATTGCTACGTTTACCAACACTATGTGTAAACGCCTAGACACTTGCAATTTTGTGGATTTTTGTTTCAAAAAACTGTGTAAACAACTTTGCAAGTTTAGGCTTCTGTTTGGGGACAATTTTCAAAGGCAAATGAGTGAGAAATCAGAACCACCAAAAAGATTGCAAGTTTCCTCCCCAAGTGCTAAAATCTTTCTGTCCCCTTTCTCTCGGCTGAGGTGGGGGAGGGAGACGCAACAACCGTTCAGAGGATTTATAATGTGCCAATAGAGGAATCATTTCCGCATCAGGAAGACATTTCAAGGTCAGATTCCCACAATAGGACTGATGATCTGCCTCTTATCAAGAGAAGCTTGCGAAATAGAGGCATGCAGAGAAAGTCTGCCTGGCTCATCCTCTCTGCTTGGTGACAAACAAAAAGGAAATTATAAACGATTCAACTTTGTGGTAGGGAACAAATTGATTGCCTGTACCATATTGAGCACACACTTTAAGAGTTTCCAATTGACTTGATTTACTGGACAAACTGTTTGTCCCTTTAATTAACCAGATCAGTAGTTGCCGCTATTATATATTAGAAAAAAATTAACTTAAAATATATCCGTAATGTGATTAAGAAGTTTTTGCACAATGCTTTCAATGCCAGACCTCAGCTTCCTCGATATACCTTATTTGAAAAGCTTCATACCTATAATATCTCTTAAACAGCTGAGGTTGAAGCAACCAACCTGCTACTTTTGTTGTCCTCTCGAGACCAATCTTTAAAAAAATTCCATATTCCGTCATGGAATAGAATCATGTAGAAATTCTGCTTATTTTTTTTATAGTTAAATCTACTAAAAAAAATACAGACCAATAAATCACTTACCAGTATATTCCTTTTAAGGCTATTCCTGCTAATAGATACCTGTGCATCGTAACATAGCTTTAAGTTTGTTACGAAATGGAACCTAATAGACTTTACACTACTGCTCCTAAGCTATAGATCTCACAAAAAGAATTATAGGAGATACACTAGCTATATGGACTTGCAGTCCTGCACCTCGCTGGTGTCAATACTGAAATTTCCAAGCCTCACTCTACTTGTGCAGCAAAATTTTTTCCCATTCAAACAACTTCAGATGCTACTGATTGGTCTCAAGTTTCTAGTTCTATATTTGCTTGATCCTATCATAAATTGGTTTGGCAAACGGCTGCTTCAGCAACTTTCACAAGGAGAGTTCTATCCTTTCTGTTCCTTCTAAATAAGTGCTTGCCCACTGCTTAAAACTTTTTGAACTTCTAGTGTGTGAAGTATCTGAAACATAAGCTTAAAGTAAAGAGTGATTCCAGTTTCACTACACCAAGAGACAATATTCAACACCCTCCCTCACTGTCTTTTTCCGTTACATGGCCTTTTTTTGGAATATCCCTGCGTCAGTGATCTGTGAAAAGGGAATCAAACTTCCCAGTTAAGCTGCTCATTTGATTCACTTGTCAATCAGCAACAGACACAGATGGATTTAAAAATTGGAGGCTAAGACTAAAGCAAGATGGTAAAATTAAAAGATGTTCCTTGCTGATTTGATTATGTATATGGCACATGAGCCTCAAACATGGCAGCCTGAAACTTTTGTCTCTCTGGATCTTTGTATGTCTTTATCTCATTCTATGTGTCACACTTCCTCCCTCCCTTCCCCCCTTTTCACCTTATCTGTTGTGGCTTCAGGCCTTCCTTTATATTAAACAGTAAACTTTCCTCTGATAATTTTTTAAGGGAGTAAGACTCTTACTCAAAGGTTTCCGTGAAAATCATAGAGACACTAAGTTAAAAATACTTTAAGAGAGAGACAGTGAGAACTTGAAATCTGACAGGATTTACTTCAAGTCATTGAGGCTCAAGTGTGAATTGGATCTGTTTGTTGTGAAAGGAAAGGCCATCACATTTATGACAGTGTGAAAAATTGTGTTTGGTACAAATTTGTGCTATATTATAAAATGTTTAACTTGGGTTGCATTACTGGAAGCCTTTCTTCTCTCAACCAATTTTTAAATGGAAAGTGATTTTATCGCAGCATTAAAAAAAAATAGTAAGGAGTGGGCTATGCAAATGAAATGTGATGCTTTCAGAGGGTTTTGGTTACTTGTGTGAATTTTACAATAACCACAATGTGAAAATAGATGAAAATGAAGCAACTGTTTTGATTGTTCTACTCAAACAGTTAAGATAATAGTTGTAAGTTTTACACTGATATTGAAATAAATCTTTTTCCATTGTTTAATTTACTGGATGAAGGTCATGATATGGGAAATATGAAGGGAAAAAGCGAAACACATGGCTTTTGCAACAATTATGTGTAGCCCAATGAGGCTTTTTGAAAGATTTACTTCTTTTATTATATCTAGTGTGCTCTTACATCATACAATACTCAAATATCTGCACTGTACTATCTTTTTTTTAATTGATTGATTCTGACAATAAATCTTCAATCAACAATTGGATTCAATATATATTTTATGATTTTATTCATATTTTTGGTCAAATGATAAAAAACTTGAAACAGAGAGAAAGAGAGAAAAGACAGGAAGGGGGAACATAATGGTAAAATATCATTAGATATAGAATTTCAGTTTAAAAATAAAAAAAACAAAAACAAAGAAGAGACAGCCCAAGATGAAACTCCAACAAGTAAGTTTTAAGCATTGTGTGAAATTGTAAATTTTTTTAATCTTGGAGAATTCTGTTTATGGATAACTGGAGTTGTTTTCCGTTCTTTTAATTTGCTATCAGTATCAAGCTCTATGACATAAGCTGATTGCACTTTAGATCTTTAGGTTAACCTCTTCATGTATTTTCAATTTTTTGTAACAAGATGCCTTGCCCACATACATTGTAAGTCCTTGAATCTGCCGATTTCCTTGTTCCCCATGACAAATGGCCATACAATTTATGTCATTTATTATACTGCGTAAAAGAGGCAAAGCAATTTAAAATCCAATTTCATAATTTAATTCAACAATGTTGAAAATATACCCATTCAACCACTCTTTAAACAAGAACAAGTCCTGTCATGGCGACTGAAAAACCTCTGTCACAGAGGGGTTAAACGTTGTAAATAAAAAAAAATAGTCAATGATTTAAATTTTAATATTACTTAAAGAAAAAAATAATGCAGAAGAGAATAATGCAACAAAAAGATTCTTCATATATTACACGAGCAAAATTTATTGTTTACATCTAATCTGACAGAGAAAACAATTTTTTTTTTTGCAAATAAAAAAATAAAAATTTTTACATCAAAAAGCATGGTTCTTTAAAATAAAAGTAAAATACAGTGCCAAAAACGAAAATTGAAAAATGGGCGATATACATCATTTGCCTTTGATAACTATAACTTTTTTTCTCTTGGTTTGTACAGAATGGATAGAAAATCAAACAAAACTGCAGTCCACAAGTTTTAAAGCACCATTATAGTGCACTAGTTTTCATTTTTTAAACATGAACATTTATGTCTATCATGTAAAACACGAATCAAGTGTCATTTATTGGATCAAAAATCAAATTTACCGAAAGGAAGAAATAATAAAGTTTTTCACTTCAATTCATCTAAATCTGCACTCTGAAAACAGGAAAATGAGAGAGAGAGAGAGAGAGAGAGAGAGAGAGAGAGAGAGAGAGAGAGAGAGAGAGAGAGAGAGAGAGAGAGAGAGAGAGAGAGAGAGAGAGAGAGAGAGAGAGAGAGAGAGAGAGAGAGAGAGAGAGAGAGAGAGAGAGAGAGAGAGTACACACAGATGTTGAAACCAAAAACACTAAGTATTCATAAGCATCATTGCATGATAAAACATAATCTAGGGGGAATAAAAAAAAAAAAAGAAAGAAAATGACAGGCTGTACAGCGAATGATGATTAACAATATGTGCTTACAATACAGAACAGGGGATGATCAAGTTGGTTTTTTTTTTTTTTTTTCATTTCAAAACTTTTTTTTTCTTAGTAAAGAGATAATGTACCCGATTAATTCCTCTTGTATTTTCTATTGCAACATATTCAACTTTTTGTATCATGAACCAGAGACTTAGGTTTTCTATATACTTCAAGTTCATGGCTGTAGCATATACCGTTTATAATCGCTTCACAGGAAACTCACTGTCACACACTTTAGAGCTATTTTATTCCTTGAGAGACGTTGAAATTGAAACTTCAGGCACAAAAATATTTTAAAAAGTCACAGTCTGCTCAAATACCAAAAATAAAAACCTACATAATATTAACATGTGGTCATTGGTTGAAATGCTTGGGATTCAAGATTCAATACTTTAATGAAAATGTTTAGGGCAAAAAGGACGATAGCTTTACAGTTTGAAATCCGAAAAGATCTTTTCACAAGAGCAAAGGCTAGAAATTTAAGAAAATCTATTAAAAACAAAATCCTTATCTTTTACTTAGAGTTTTACTATATTTCAAAACAAAAACAAGAACCATCACCTTTTAACAGCAGTTACACTTTCCTTAAAGCAATTTCTTCAATGTCATTCATTTTCTAGGTGCAAAGGCAAGAGCTTGAAAAATAAAGATTCTATCTTTTTACGTTTCATATCTAAAGCTGGACACTAAATCTAACAGTGAGACACTTTGAATGAAGTAGTTTACAAGCAGAAAAGTGACAGCAACATTGTCAGATATATAAAAATAAAAGTTACGTAGAAAAAAAAAAAACAACAAAAAAGCATGTTGGGTAATCTTAGAGGATCATTGATAAAGAGAATAAGATATACTTAAAATGAATACATTCTTCATGACAATGGAACAAAAAGTCTTCTAAAAAAAATATAAACTTGACCTTTTGCTTGATCTAATTATGCTCTATTTCATCTCCATTTTTTATCTCTAAACTTGTTTGATTTAGTCTGATGAGATGCTTCTCTCTCATATTTTTCTCTTGTTGACCTGGTAAGGAACAGGCAAAAACAATTGTGAAAATAGCTGCAGTGCATCAGGTTTATAAAATCAATAAGTTTTTGAGAGAAAGAAAAAAAAATCACAGTAATTCTTTCTAAATCTCGTCTCGGAGACGATCATCAATTTTATACCCTAAAAATCAAATTTTTTCCAGCCTCACACTCTCAGCTCATTAATTTTGAAGGTGGCAATAACTTGATAGATAAATTAAACAGTTAGAAAAATTTATATGATTTTCCTGGAATATGTCTTGGATCTGAGAACTCTCACTTATAGAGAAGCATAGAGCAGTTATATAGCACCGTGTATGTGTTATAATCTCACCCAAGCTGTGCTAAAATCAGTGGGCTGAATTTCCTCTGGAAAACACCTCTGGAACTTCTATTTCACTTGGTAGGGTTTCTGAAAGTTCAGATTCAATTGCTAACTGACGACCCTGCAGAAGTAAAAGCAAAAGATTGCAACATGATAAAATATTTTATATACTTATGAACTATGTTTTAGCATTAAAAATGTTATGAAGTAGTTAAAAAGATTTTGGCAGGCTCTAAAAATACTGCAGTGAGAATATTTAAAGCACAACAAAGCCCACACTCTTGTTCCTATGAGGGAAATGTTTGGGTTTTTTTTTTCAATAAAGTAGAGGTAGCTTTTTTTTTTTTTTTTCAGAAAAATTAAATTATGATAAAATGATTTTAGTGGTTCATATTTCTGTGATTTG
The DNA here is from genome assembly GCA_033675545.1 of Elysia crispata. Classification (NCBI taxonomy): domain Eukaryota; kingdom Metazoa; phylum Mollusca; class Gastropoda; family Plakobranchidae; genus Elysia; species Elysia crispata. The sequence goes on along the minus strand of JAWDGP010003874.1, from coordinate 452,831 downwards.
GTTAAAAAAATATAGTCATCGATGAAAATTGAATTCAATATTTTAAACAGGCATATTGAAAAGCAAAATAGTATCACAATAAGTACAACTACTTGAGATTCTAATACAAACTATTCTACATTTTTGCTTGCATGAAAAAAGAAGAGCATGGTTATGCCCTTCACAAGACTCAATTTTGCTTTTTTCTGGCATTTATGTAAAAATGCATTTTTTGCCCTTCAAGAAGTTGAATTTAAACTATTGCTCTGGAATTTATATCTTCAGGAAAATCTCATTTTGAAAAGGAATATCAAGGTGAAAATGTGTTAGTCTTTCGACCCTAAATTTAAGATGTCACACAAAAAGAGCTTAAATATTAAAAAACAAAAAAACATTACTAACAAAGTCTTGGAAAGCAACAATTACTTCACTGGATTCAAATGAACTGTATGCAAGGCACACTCATGGTAAAATTCCAATTTTTTTTTTTCTGCCTTTGCTTATTGCAAACAAATATTATACTAAGATATACACACTAACAACCTGTTCAAAAACGTCTTTGAATTCATTAACTGCTGGAGCAGAACTAAAAGTTGCAGCAAAATGTCTTCGGATGGGCTCATCTGTGGCGTAGTCAAGTGGCTTCCACTCACAGGATTTATTCTTAGCATGGCTGGGGAAGGTAAAGAGGTGCATGGTAGTTAGCACATTTTGGTCAACTATGACAGTTAAAGATAAAAACACATCAAGTTATTGCTAGTAAGCACAAGCAGGGGCAATGAGTATGTTTTTTTTTCGTTTTCCATCGCATTCACAAATAAGTAATATCTAAATTAAACCAGTCTGAAGATGTACTAAACCTTTAAAATTGTTTTTCAAAGATCTCAAACCATGACAAAATCAGTATCAATATTGTTGATTATTATGCCGAGACATATGAAAAAGATTAATTACCACAGCCAGGCATCAACCTTGACAAAGAATTTCATTTATAATGTGATAGAAAACTTTCTACAATACAAGACATTTTTACATATATATGACCAAGAAAGGTCTAATGATCAGTATTGTATGATCTAGTCTTACATCTTGATGTGCCCTGACCTATTTAATGAGACAACAGGGTCTGTTGATAAACATCAATGTATCAGAAAAGGTAAAATTTTCTTCTTTACAACATGAATTTCCACAAGGCATGAGACTTAAGTCCACAACATAAAGGACAACAAACACACACAATATGATGAACCATGTTAAGCAGTCAATCTACACCTGCCAACTCAAAAAGACCATCTTTGACCACACAGTCAAAATGATGGAGATACTTTAACTATCAATGCTCACCAAGTTACTAATAGTTCCCGTGTGATAACATGGTTACACAGAAACTCCTCCTCTGAGTCTGCCTTAAAGCGGATATGGTAGCCAGTGATGTCATCGTCGTAGCTTACCATCAGTGAACCTAAGCCCAGGCTCTGAAATGATAATTTAATATAATAAATTTCAATAAAGAGCATCAACCTTCATAAAAAAAATTGATACATTATAGATGTTACCTATTGGCTGAATAATTTTCTCTTTTATTTACATTATCAACCTGTTTGCGGTAAGGCTAAGCCGGGCCCCGTAAAAGTAATCACGGATCTTCCTGGCGAAACGGTTCCACGGAGCCTCTAGTGATATCCGCAGGAGTAATCATAATCCTTGGTCCCCAGTAAGATGCCAGTGGAAATCAACGAGAAACTGAGAACCGTCAATGTAATCATGGCCTTTTGACCTTGTTTCAACAGGAGAGTCCATCACCACTCCTCACTTCACGGGATATGATTACTTTTTTTATTCCGGGACCCAGCTGATCTTACCCTACCGTCAGCCCCATAACCTCCCGTAACATCTCCTCATTCCACCGGCAATGATTACTTTTTTATCCCGCAACCCCCTTCATCACCACTCCTCACTTCAGCAGAAATGATTTCTAGTCCAATTACCGGAACCCCGGTAATCATGATTACTTAAAAATTGGGATCCATCACAGCTTTAGTTTGCAGAATAGTCCCAGAAATTTATAAGCTAGGAGCCCATGAAACTTCAGCTCTAGAATCAAGTCCATAATAGTCTCATTCACCCTTTGGATGATAGGCACAGAGGCTGGCTTAGCAGTGTCTATGAACATTGCATAAGAGCTGCCTATTAGGTGCTGGTCTACTGTCACCCCACAGAAAAAAAGCACTTTCTTCAGCGTCATTTTCATTTCACAAACGTGAACTAAGGAAAACACGGGCAAACTGGTTTCTCAGGTTCGAAATGCCAAGCTACAGTGGTGATAACAGCAGCTTTTACTTTGACCTACAAAATCAGGCAGAAATTGATCTTCCCAAAAAAAAAAAAAGTGGAAAAAAGCAGTTGTGATCACTTAAGGCCGGAGACCTTTCTTAAGGGGCTGAGGAATATGCTCCCCCAAAAATTCTTCTTTAAGTTAAGGATGCAAATAATCCATACATTACTATTTTTAGCCCTCCTTTTTGAGATGAGAACGGCTATCCATACAAAGATTTCAAATCTTATTAATCATAAATACAGAAGAAAGTTACACAATCATTTTAAAAAGGGAAGAGAGGATTTCAGCCTGAAAAAAGAGGGAGAGTCCCAATCCTGTAGGTCGTACAATTTTCAGGAAACGCTTAAATTAATGTTTCCAGGTGGCACATGGTAATAAGGCTTGTCTTGGTGCAGGTTCTGAACTTTGATCAGAAAGCAGTCTGAAGTCTCATGATCTTTATGCAGCTTTCATCTCTTTGAGCTTATTAAACATTTCAGCCTATATAAGCAATCACCATTCCTCCCTTTCAGAGTTAAAGATTAAAACAAGACCACCTACCTTCCACGATCCATTCTCAAACAGATTCAGGGTGGCTCTCTTGTCAAAGATCACCTCCTCTTCATCATCTTCTTCATCCTCATCTTCCTCATCATCATCTTTTGAGTCCTCTGCATCTTCATCTTCCTCATCGTTTTCTTCTCTCTCATCGCGGCTGATACTGGCCTCCTGTTGAACGTGTGAGGTTCCATCAGCAACTAGAGTGTTTGAAGATATAAAAAAGATAACGTATAAAATAGGTGAGAATGAAACAATTGAAGCTAAGTTCAAATATATGCACATTTTACTTTCAATTCATCAAACTAAATTCAATCTTTCAATACAACTTACACTGAATATCAAAGATATTAGAAAGAAGTTTAAGATGTTCTTGGTGTCTATTATATAAAAAAGTGATTATAACATACTAAGGATAGGTTGAAACGATGAAAAGAAAACAAGTCAATAAAAAATAAAGAAACCATGCTACCGCAAAAAACCGAAATGTTTGAAGCGCTAACTTACATTGAGAAACTATGCTACAATTGTTACACTTTCTTTCATAAGATACAAATTCTGGGGCTGAATATGGGTACATCTTTCTTTAAGGTGAAGGTATCAATCACTGATTTTATATCGAATTCTTTTTACTTCTTCATAAATCTACATGGATGAATGTTTGGAAATATCCATAGCCAAGAGCTTCACTATTTCCACCTGAACACAAAACTTTACTTAACGGCATTGTGCACTAACTGAATGGTAGCATTCCACATCAAAGGCATAAACTAAATGTACAAACAACAGACGAAATCTCATCTTCATCCTTTTATAATATTTTGTCAAAATAAAAACCAATAGAACTGTGCATAGATGTGTCAAATGTTTAATTTATAAATGGCTTCATTTTGTGGACTTCAGATTAAAAAATACAGGCGTTTTAAAGTTCACATAAACGTGAAAAAGAGAAGTGATCTCTGAGGAGTCAATCCCATAATATATTACTACACAGCATACATGTGCTACAGTACATTATATTAAATTAAGTAAGGAATGTAAATGAGAGAATTTAGAAGTTCTATAATACTGTGCTAGCGGGTAGGGTAGAAAACGGTTTGCAAACAGATTAACTGATATTACTGCTATACCTCCATATAATATCCTAAAATGTACATAAGGCGCAAAAATACACTGAAATTAAAAAAGGATTAAAATTAACCACTACAGCACAAGAAAATAATCAATATGCAAGTACAAGAATATCCATGCTAACATCTAGATAAACGAAGAAGAAAATGGCCATCATACAGCCAGCTACTCACTATACTTTGGTGGAAAAAAAGAAGGGGAAAGTGGATGAAGGAAGAAGAGGAGAGAGAGGGAGGGAGGGAGAGAGAGAGAGAGAGAGAGAGAGAGAGAGAGAGAGAGAGAGAGAGAGAGAGAGAGAGAGAGAGAGAGAGAGAGAGAGAGAGAGAGAGAGAGAGAGAGAGAGAGAGAGAGAGAGAGAGAGAGAGAGAGAGAGAGAGAGATTTATCAACTTTACTGTAGTGTAATGATAATTTCAGACCAGACAGCCCCAAAGTGCTATATGGTGTAAGGGAAATATATTTTATTAAAAAGAAAGAAAAAAAAAGAAAGAAAATAAAACCTCAAAAATTATTTTTATCCAATTTTAACTTCCTTTGATAAAATTCAAATTTACTACATTCAAGTATATTTGCAGACACTGACAATTATGAAAACTCTACAACTTTCGCTACTAAAAAAAAGGTATTCAGATCCTCAAACCCCGTAAAGTGGCTAGGTAAACCTATGGGATCGTTCCTTTTTTTAACATGAGACATTTTCTTTACAAGCAATAAGTTTTCTAAACCAACAAATCATAGGTGATGTTTTTAAAAGACCATTTTATGTACTATTGCTTTATCAATATCGGAGCGTTCATATCATTCCAAGTGTATGGTTATAATGTATTTATAAAATTATTTTTTAAAAAAACTACTATGGGCAGGGAATTGATAAAAGACAAAAAGTCATAGTTAAGAACGTCAGTCTCCCTCAAAGTTTCCTAGACAAGTGAAAAAAAAGTAAGGTAAAGAGAAAATAAAAGATGGAATGGAAGAGAATGCAAAGAGAAGCTTCATAAACATGAAGTGGTTACAACTGTGTATTAGGGATTCAGACTTTGTCTAATGTATATAAAAAGATGGAAAAATAATTAGGTAAGGGATATTGCTAGGTTTGAAAAAATTTGTTCTAAAAATAGGTGCAAGTCTGACAATAAGTGTCAAACAGATCATGCCTGCACTAGCTATGCTCAATGAGTGAAGTAAGAGGACGAAATACCAAATAAAATACCTAACAAAGGAAGTGAAGTTTTCCTCCATCCACCCTGCTATATAAGCATAAAAAAGGCAACAAATGGGGCAAGTTTTACCCATAGCAATATCAGTAGAACAACAAAAATATGAAGAGAAAATACACACACAAAAAAAAAGCAAAAAATGGAGGAGTAATTAGTCTGCAAGCAAACAAAAATTATAAAACGAGCTGAAATTACTAGCTAATGACTTGAGAAGTAAAAAAAAAAATAATGGTAAAAATATGGTAGGATAAAACCTGCTAAGCCTTAAAGGTGCATCTCACACAATAGATTAACCTTTGCAGTGAGAGGATACCTAGATGAGAAACTATGATGATAAAAACTAATGACGAGACTAAGACTCTGATGGTCCGCGAGCTAACTTGTTAGAAAGGCTGCAGTAAGGAGAGGGAGGCTGATTAGGGAAGGCACCTAGGGTAACAATGATAGGTGACCGTGACCATCGTTTATTCACAACACACAGACGGAAAAGTTGATATTATCTTGAGAGAAAAATACTATGCATAGGAAAGAATAAAATGATGCAGTCACAGGAACTGAAATAGTCAGTAGCGTAGCAGAATAAAGTAATATTATTTCAACAGGCGGATTAAATATCAATTCAAAGGTCCCAGCACATTTCTATATAACAAGCAGAAACTTGGATTACCACAAAGTTTTTCCTCGCCAGATTCTTTAGACTTTACAAAGTGAGAATCTTCAATATTCAAAGTTTGACTTAAAGAAAGGTTTTCTTTGTCTTCTTGCTGAGAGCTGGTACTCAAAACATCTAACGCTTGTGTCATGTGTGGGTTTCCTTTATCACCTTGTTGAGAGAAGGTTGTAGCAGCCATGATGTCAGCACCAGCAACATCTAATGCTCTACTATAGTATGGGTTTCCTTTATCACCTTGTTGAGAGAAGGTTGTAGCAGCCATGATGTCAGCACCAGCAACATCTAACGCTTGTGTCATGTGTGGGTTTCCTTTATCACCTTGTTGAGAGAAGGTCGTAGCAGTCATGATGTCAGCACCAGCAACATCTAACGCTTGTGTCATGTGTGGGTTTCCTTTATCACCTTGTTGAGAGAAGGTTGTAGCAGCCATGATGTCAGCACCAGCAACATCTAATGCTTGTGTCATGTATGGGTTTCCTTTATCACCTTGTTGAGAGAAGGTCGTAGCAGTCATGATGTCAGCACCAGCAACATCTAATGCTTGTGTCATGTATGGGTTTCCTTTATCACCTTGTTGAGAGAAGGTTGTAGCAGTCATGGTGTCAGCACCAGCAACATCTAATGCTTGTGTCATGTATGGGTTTCCTTTATCACCTTGTTGAGAGAACATTGTAGCAGCCATGATGTCAGCACCAGCAACATCTAATGCTTGTGTCATGTATGGGTTTCCTTTATCACCTTGTTGAGAGAAAGTTGTAGCAGTCATGGAGTCAGCACCAGCAACATTTAATGCTCTACTATAGTATGGGTTTCCTTTATCACCTTGTTGAGAGAAAGTTGTAGCAGTCATGGTGTCAGCACCAGCAACATCTAATGCTTGTGTCATGTATGGGTTTCCTTTATCACCTTGTTGAGAGAACATTGTAGCAGCCATGATGTCAGCACCAGCAACATCTAATGCTTGTGTCATGTATGGGTTTCCTTTATCACCTTGTTGAGAGAAAGTTGTAGCAGTCATGGTGTCAGCACCAGCAACATCTAAAGCTTGTGTCATGTATGGGTTTCCTTTATCACCTTGTTGAGAGAAAGTTGTAGCAGCCATGGTGTCAGCACCAGTAACATCTAATGCTTGCGTCATGTATGGGTTTCCTTTATCACCTTGTTGAGAGAAGGTTGTAGCAGTCATGATGTCAGCACCAGCAACATCTAATGCTTGTGTCATGTATGGGTTTCCTTTATCACCTTGTTGAGAGAAAGTTGTAGCAGTCATGGTGTCAGCACCAGCAACATCTAATGCTTGTGTCATGTATGGGTTTCCTTTATCACCTTGTTGAGAGAAAGTTGTAGCAGTCATAGTGTCTGCACCAGCAACATCTAATGCTCTACTATAGTATGGGTTTCCTTTATCACCTTGTTGAGAGAACATTGTAGCAGCCATGATGTCAGCACCAGCAACATCTAATGCTTGTGTCATGTATGGGTTTCCTTTATCACCTTGTTGAGAGAAGGTTGTAGCAGATATGATGTCAGCACCAGCAACATCTAATGCTTGTGTCATGTATGGGTTTCCTTTACCACCTTGTTGACAGAGAGTAGCAGCTTTGATATTTTGAACTTGAGGACATATTTGAATATTGTACTGTTGATCTACACTTAATTCTGTAAGAGTATTTCCAAAGTTTAACTTTGGAAGATACTTTTCCTCTCTGGCTTTAAATGTCGAAGAAACTATGAAATCGTCCACAGCAATGTCCTTAGCTTTGGGGCTGTGGTTGTTGCACTTGCCATGATGAGAAGTCTGTCCCGGAGACTCTAATGAGACAGAAGACCTTATTATTTTGTGCTCATCTCTCAAGTGTATCATATGTCTGTCTGTTCATGGGTTATTGTATTAGTCTGTTATTCAGTCTGTTTCTCTTCTGTCTCTAAAACTTTGCACTTTCTTACTGCTACCTTTACTCTCTCTAACCTCGGGCCTATTCCAGTTTCATTTTATGTGTACTTTCCAGGACTGTTAAAAAAGTTAAACAGAAGTTCATCGGCCAATTTCAATAGGAAATAATAAAGCGACTGGGAAAAATTTTACATGAAATTTTTTTTAAATTTGAGAAATCAATGATTGATGCTATTTTTTCACATGTATTTTGCTTTTTCTTACATCATTTATGCCATTTAATCTCTATATCAAAGATGAAATAATATGTGGCTTTTTAAACTATTGAGGCAATTATAAAGTTTAATTTCCAAGGAATAGAGGGAAAAAATCCTTTAAAGTCACAAAATACATAAGAGTACTAAGTCAATCCAAGCTTAGGGCACAAGTTTCTCATGGACCTATATGCTAAAAAAATTTAAAAAAAAAAAAAAAAAGACAGGATAAAGATTTTACTCAGAGCCCTGGAAAATCTCCGCCTGTTGGAAAATAATGCTTGATAAAGAATAATTTATTTATAGCCTGTGCAAGACACTTTCAAAAAAAAACATCACCAAAACTGATACATAAAAATCTAAGGGCTGGGAGCCACATGTAGAATTTTAAAAAAAATTTAGGTACTTTCGTGGTAATAATACGCCCTTACAAACGTAAGGGCCTATTTAGATTCTTCTCAAAATATGCATTTGAAAGCAAAATATACTTACTACCACCATTAATCCTCAATGTCTCTTGGCATTTCTCAAATATATCTTTAAACTCCTGAGCCAACTCTTTGTTCTGTGAAAAATAAAAAAGATCATTGTGTAAACAAGTTTAACAAATTTTGCATTAGTATATAAATCAAATGTGGAATTTCTACACTTAACAGTCTGTAATATTTTAGTGGTATAAAATCAATTTCTAAATATATTATAAAGTCTATTAAAATCATGACTTGAGAAAATTCCATACAATCACAAAAACTCTTTGTAACAGAAGTTTAATACAGAACTAATAAAAAATGATTTTAATCGCTTGAATATTATTTCTTAATATCACAGAAAATCATATCAAACATGAAACCTGAAAATAATATTAAAAAAAAAAAAAAGGTTGAAGCCTATTAAAGTTGGGAGGACTAAAGAAACACCATCACCAATTAGCATGAAAGATCACTTTAAAAAAAGTACAGCCCTTGCTGTCCTAACTAGTTCCTGGCATTTAATACTGTAAGGATATCTGAGGCCAATAACAGTTGAAGCAAACATTTTACCCCATTCATCTTCCAAAATGTTCATTTCTCACAATCTAAATGATTCTATTGCTCTGTTTCTCCTGTTGTGTGCTAAAATACTTTAAAAGCTAACATTCTCAAATACTTCTCTCCAGCATCCTTCCATTAAAATATCTGCAACAAGATTAGTCTGGACAGAAGGTTGCGGGGGCAAGGGGGAGTGGTAGCGTCTTAGCTTCTAGCAATATAAATCACAAATTTGTTTTTATTTCTAAAAAAAATTTTGTCTTTTTGTATTCCATTGACCAAGCTTTGCATTATTTGCTTTGATACTTGAAAATATTAAACCTTATATTTTGTTTGATCATTTTCCTACACAATTTTTCTTATCCAAATTTCAGGAAGATTTGCATTTTTATGATGGGTATTAGCTATTTTGATTTTTTGTCACTGTACTTAACATATTACTAGGCTTTAGATTGACATCCTTTTGGCTTCACTTTAAAAAAATATGTGTCAGCTGCCAGTTATACAATAATTCTTACAAATGTTAAGTAAATGTTCTTGGTGCATGAAGAGATACCTGTGCATGAGCTTCTTAAAACTTGAATGATTGCAGTGATATTTTAAAAAAAATTTTGTCACATTAAAATAAATTTTTAGTTCACATGACATTAATCACTTTTTAAAGAGACTTATTAAATTTGTCTGACATAGATTTATTTGATCAGTCTCCAACACGTCATTATCATTACTTTTTGTTTTGTTTTTAATATCATTACACAGCTTACACTTTGACATTCGCATACAATGAAATCTATTATACAATCACAATGAACAATGCCAAAAAAGTTTAAAAATATCTTTGAAATGAATAAACAAATAATTTAAAAATGATTATGTGTATATAAATTCTATACACACTTGTTGTCCAATAGATTTTAGCAATTTGTAATATTGCCCAAGGATCTGAATCCTCAGAAATTCCCAGACTTTAAATGTACCTTGAATTTGATTGCAAATTGCTCTACACTGGGTTCTGCCTCCGTAAAGTCAGTGGCTGTCCAACACCAAGCTGTCTCTGAGGTGGCCAAGGGGTTCAGTTTCATGTCAAGGGAAATCAGGTGGTTGCAGGCCACCTTCAAGACCTGTTCTCTGCGTTGAATAACTCTAAACATAACTGGTTGGTAGAAAGGAGTATGGGAGAGTCATTTTTTACTGCACACACACACACACACACACAGAGAGAGAGAGAGAGAGAGAGAGAGAGAGAGAGAGAGAGAGAGAGAGAGAGAGAGAGAGAGAGAGAGAGAGAGAGAGAGATTTCACCTCTCAACAGAACAAGCATGTTTAAAATGCATATCATACAAGATATCTGAAAATGATGATAATCATATGAGCAATTCTCAAAAGATCAATAGTAGCCCAGTATGATTTCATGCATGTTTTTTTTCGAATTTCAAAAAGATTTCTACTAAAAATGATAAGGTATTCTTCCAAGCACATGTTGAGGAGATACCAGGTATAGTTTTGTGTACCTTTAAACCACATAATTTAATTCTGTTTAGTTTTGTATTTAATAAGTTACCATTTCGTAAATAAAAAAACATGAAAAAAAATTCTGGTGTTTTTGAGTGGTTCTTTTTACTAAGTGGACAACTATGTCCGTAAAACCCACTTTTCCTACAGTAGCTTTTCACTTAAAAACAGAGAGCACAATAATCTTGAATATGAGCTTCTGGATGTTATGCTCTATGTCATATAGAGATGTATTTTAAGCAGAGTGGACCAGCTGTTATAAAAGCCTAGCTAGCTTGCTACATGCTTGTACAGAGAAGAGCGCAAAAAGTAGAATTTACTTCCCTACAATAAATAGAGTGAATGCAAACCCATATTATAACATCCAGAATATACTTCGTTCCTTGTTCACTTTCACTTTCTGGACTAAACAACTGTTGTCAAATTTACCAGAAATGACCTCTTGCTTCCCATAAAACCTTCTTTATTCTACACTAGTCTCATTAGTCAAAGGGCCATTTATTTCTATTTCTGTCATTGCTGTCGTAAGATAATGTCGAGAAAAAAAAGTTCTTGACCATAACGTCCTCATATAAATCTGAACAGCCGTTTTGGACGCTTTAGTTTGAAGTACTTGTTCCAAAAGATTTTATAATTTTATTTTTAATATTAATCTAAGCATGTTGGCAATGAATACTAAAGACTGGACATTAACATGGTTCTTCCGACATTATGATGACGCAAATAGGTTGATTACTACCGTTTCTTATGGCCTTTTAAAGTCTAATTTCAACTATTTCTTAATTCCAGAGTGGGAAAAGTTTTTAACTTAGTTTCAGGTTGATTATTATTTACAACAATGTGTGAACTGATGTAGATCTATGTTCTTTGTGATCTTCCTGGTGTTACAATATGTCACTGTAACATCTGGAAGAACAAAATGTTTATAGATTGGTTTGTTGCATCTTTATCAACATTGTAGACATTCTAGACTCTAGCTTATGATGAGGAACCAACATGGAGGGACTTTACATTGAAGTCTAAGTCTATTTAAAAGCTGCAAACAAAATTCTGAAACAAGTTCTTCCCAACATTACAATGACAGACATTATGTCACTGTAACATCAGGAGAACAAAATGTGTATTTATTTGTACACTCCTCATCAATACTGTAGATCCATTAGACTCTATCTCTTGGTGAGGAAATAAAATGGAGCCAATTTACACAGAACTTTAATAAGTTTAAAAGCTCCAATCACAAAATTCTGGATCAAGTTCTTCTCGAAGTTACACCATTAACTATGAGTCTCATTATTAAATTATATTTTAATGACTGATAACATCTATTTTCTTCCTCAAAGTAATAATGGTATGGTTTGTTTTGCTTATAAGGTGGCTAAATTTCAATTGTTTTATGTCATCAGTAACGTTGGAAAGATCAATCTGTATTGATGAAAACCAGTATAAAGACTATTTCTGTCTCCATCTTAAACTGTTCTTCAATCCAAAGTTGAGTAAATTGATCAGTGCACGCCTTTAAATTTAATAATTATTTGCAACAATTTGTGAACTAACAAGTTCTTCACAATCTTCCAGATTTTAGAAATGACAGAAAATTTTGTCACCCTAACATCCGGAAAGACAAAATGCCCATTGATAAATATTTAGAACCCTAATCAACACTGTAGACTTCCTACACTGTAACTCTTGGCTAGGAAACAAATGCAGTCAGCTTAAAATTAAATGTAAATAATGTAAATAATTTTAAAAGCTGCAAACAAAAAATTCTGGATGAAGTTTTTCTGGATGTTATAATAACACAAAATGAATCCAATTACTACCATAAATTCTGAGTCTTTCTTTTAAACTATCATACTTTAATGTATAATAACATATATTTTTTTCACTCTGGGTATTAAGGGTATGAATTTTTTGCTTCAAAGGTAGCTAAATTTGAATCTTTTTGTGTCATCAGTAACGTTAGGAAGATATTCTATGGTGATGAAACCAAGCATTACACAAAAATATTAAAAAAAAGTATCTCCAAATTTCCTCTTTTTTTTTTTCAATAAATTTACATCTTTCTCTATGACATTGAACAATTTTGAGACAAAGAGGGACAAAATAAATTCCAGGTCCAATGTAATGCTTTAGGGTTGACCTCCTGAGAATTGCTTATATACATTTCTTTCAGATATTTAGAGAGCAGTATGATACTTTTTTAGCCCTCTAAGAAAATGAAATTCGTAGATCATTTTGTCATGTCAGTAATTTTCATTTGTAATGCAATGGATATCTAATACAATAACAATAAAATTGTCAAAAAATCTCAAATTCTAACTGGTCTTTTTATCGGGCAGTTTTTAAACTTTTGTAGAGCATTTTAAACAGCTTCTAAATTGTCCTGACACTTCTTTTCAAGTGAACAAGTGTATTGCTTTCTAACTTTGGTTTTGATTATCTTACCCAACATCGTAATTTCTAAGAATTCATGTTTGATCTAGGAATTAAGATAGTACGCTGGGGCTTATTAGATGAAAAATGAAAGAGTTATGCTGTTTGGATACCTTGCCCAACATCTTAATTTTTAGAATTTATGTTTGATCCAGGAATTAAGATAGTAGACTGGGGTTTGTAAGATGAAAAATAAAAAAGTTATGCTGTACTCTGCTTGAATTTTTTGTTTGCGAACAATTAAAATTGTTTCAAAGAAAGTTTCAATGCTCAGAGGTTAAAGTTCAAATAAGTTAAAAAGTTATACAAAAGATGCAACTAGGACACACTTCAAATTCTAACTAGGTAGCTTAACTTTACTTGAAATAGCACTGTAAATTTAGATAGATCTATAGTATATATCTGCTCAGCAGACGTGTGATTCTAGAAATATCATCACCCAACTGTTACCTACCCAATCTGCCATGAAATATTGATTGACAGCACATATTAGAAAATAATTGATTATTCATAATTTTTACCGAGACCAAATCTCTCAACCCCCAGAATTTTCAATCTGAAGCGTCAGGGCACAAGTTTAACACTCACCTTGAGAGTTGTGCTGCATGATCTTGATCTCTCCTATACCTCGTTCCTTCCACTGTTGAAGCTTCTTGTCAAACTTATAGAGTTTCGAGCGCTGAGCAAACAGAGACTTCCAGTCTTCTTCACCTGCAGGAAGTATGCATTATGATTAGGAGAAAAGTTATCCATGAAAGTATTGCTTAGTGTGCACATTAAATATAATAAGACTTTCATGCTCCATTCCAACTGCTTAGAAATTTCGTAATTAAGCATTAAATTAAGCTTTATTTTTTATTCTCATCTTTTTCTTTTTAAGATTTTAAGTTACTGATTTATGCTCTAGGACAGGCTTTTTGTGTTATCACAAATTTCTCAAATGAACTCTTCTAAATAACTATAACATCTACATATTTTTAAGCCCATTGGTGGGTAAATACAATCACTTTAAGAAACTTTCTCATGATATTCTTCTTGTTTATTATGAACATGTCATTTTAATGCTAACTAATTTTTTTTTGTCTTTTTTTAATTAATACAAGTGTAAACCATAGGACTGGACATCACAGCTCACACTTTTGACATCACCTTTTTACATTCATAGCTTTATTGCATATAAATGGTGCTTGTTCTGATTAATTTTAATAATCTTGTCATTCTGGTGAATTTGAAAAAATTCTTTGCAAAGCCTCCTCACAATATAAGAGCATTTCACTAAGATAATCAGCACTAAATTCTCAAACATGCTTCCAAATGATAATAAAAAATTTTGGAAAACCAATCTTCAATTAAACTCTGTTCAACAGCATCCCAATTTAGAGCTCTCTAAACCTTTACAGTTATCAAGTAATTTGGGAGAGCAGGCCTGACTCGTGGGAGTGACAGGTTTGAATGGTATTGAAAAATTGAAAAATGAATGTCACAGTTCTAATCCAAATGAGGAAACAATGTCAAGAAGAAAAGATGTTCAGATTTGCTCACATGAACCTTTTTTTTTTTTGATACTTTAAAGTTCATTTCAATGTCCATAGAGTGCCATTGTGACATTTAGTGAGTTAAAAAATTATGTTATCTTAAATTAGCTGCAGGCTTGAATGAAGATAGCCACACTAGCACTTCTGACAAATAGCAATAGTCAGCGTCTTTGCACTTTGTAAAGATGTAGAGCAGGGATTATATTTCATGCCACAATTGACTGAGCTTATTGCCTATGAGGAACTAAGTGGTAAATATCTGAAAAGAGCAAGAAGGCTGTACAATTTTAGCAGATCAGCTTCTCACAGTGTAACGTTTTGAATTGTGGTCCTCACAAAAAGTCTGTTAAATAACAAATGAGTAAAATGTTTACCATTTTAGCTTTCCCATCTATCCAATCAGTCACAATCAGATGTTAAGTTGATTTTTTTTAATCGTTTGAACAGCTTTCAAGAATCATTACTCTTTTTCTTTTTTTTTAAATAATGTTTGTATTTTAATAACGTTTTTTTTTTTTTTTAATTCCTATTTTGCTTTTTCAAAATAAAACCATAAAAAAATCAGTTCTTGTTTCCTCTGTCTCTCCCAGTCTTCCTCCCAGATAAACTTCAAATATGCATACCAGTTTTGATTTGTACCAAATCTGGCAGGGGAATGACAGGCTCAAAGTGAATATCATCACTGGGAGCCACCACTCCATCATCTCCTCCACCTTCATGGTCTCCTCCACTTCTACCAAACAGTTTCTGGCCAGCACCAGCAAAGGAAAATGGGCCCGACAAGTCGGCTGTAATATTGAGAAAGAAATGTTGAGAGATCATATTTTTAGGAGACCTCTGAGATAATATCCTACTATAGCTGGAATCTATCGGCAGCAGAGAAAAATTAAAATCGGAATTTCAAGTACCTTTCAATTTTGTTTTGAAGCTTATATTAAGGAAATTATACTGCTGGGCATAAAACTTAGGCACATAAAAATACATATCTTGACAAGTTACCTCAGATCTATCACATTCTGTGACCGCTGTGTTCAGCATTATCTAAAAAATCCGTCCAGAAGAGTTTATCTCTCAATGTTACTCTGTTCACCAAGACAGACTTAAAATCCTTAGTGATACATTTCAAACAATTATTTAGCTCCTGTATCTCTCAGCATATGGTAGGAATTTTCAAATTTGCGACATTCTTGCTAAATTACAATCATTGCTCAAAATAATATTTTTTCTTTCCTTAGCCTCTTTCAATTATCAAACAGTTCTAGTTTTACGATACATTATCTAAGATTTCAAATGCTATATAATCCTCAGTCTTTAATCCTATGCTGATTAAAATCCATAAATAAACCGCCCAAAGCAGTTTGAAATAAATATCTAAAATATGAAAAAGAATTATAGTTTAAATGCTTAAAGTTTTCATAGATTGTGTTACAACAATTTCGCAATAAAAACATTTCTGTATATTTCAATTCATTTTTTTTAGATGAATGTACCAAGAGCTCCTGAGAAAAGATCCATGGAAGTTAGACTTCAAAATAATTATCAAATGATTTTGACTTAAAAAACAATACCAGGGCAACAACAACATAAAAAATGATCTAAAAATTCCAAATGTTTTGGAAATTTGCCAAAACTAAGGCAGGTTTTAACAATTGAATATTTTGTAGCATGTTCATTTAGCATCACTGTTTGAACCCTAATTTAAGCACCACAGTTTTTTCCCCCAATAATAATAAAGGAATATTTCTCAGAGTATTCTGAAGTCAAAATATCATGGAAAAGGAATAATCTTAGAACTAGACTTATAACTATTTTTTCCTGAGCAGGGAATTAAATATTCCAACTGACAAATTTCTAAGTGAGAGAAAAGAAAAAGGTTTCCTCTGCTATTTTTTATAGTCACATAGAATCATTTAATCAAACACAATACATTTGCAAGTTTTCTCCTGCAGGGCAAAAAACTCACTTTTCTTCCAAGCAAACTCGCCACTACCTCCACTTGCAGCAAGGCTGGAAAAATCCACAGTGGCTTTGGAACCAAAAACAAATCCTGAAGATTCAGAGGCATCATTGCCACTGCTTCTATCTGACTTGGAATCAGATGTAAGCTTGGAAAAGTCAGGAAGATTGGCTGCTATGGAACCAAATGAGGGTTGGCTTGAGGTGGACACAGCAGCAGCAGATCCAAAGACTGGTTGACTTACTGAAGCTCCTGCTGCTTTGGGTTGAAAAGACACAGGAGAACTAAATTTGAGGGTTGCGGTGGAGACAACTGGAGACTGCACAGGCTTAGCCGCTTCTGTCAAAGAGAGATATTTGTTTACACCACGAGTCCAAATGAGTTAAACAAGACATAAAGCATAAGTGTGAAGCAATGCAGCAAACTAAAGGTTTTTATTAATAAAAGAGATGAGAAGTTATTAGTTTTTGTAAGTACAATAAACCTTGCATATAACAAGATCTTCGAGTCTCATAGTATTTACTCTTTGAACCCGCGGTCTTGTTGGAAAAAAGGTAACTTTACAATGAAAAAAAAAATATATTTTCAAGAAAGAGAACCTACCCAACACTAAACTTTTAATCAGTTACCTCCATTTTTTGTTCATCCAAATGAACGGATCTGGCTAGGTGTTGAGGAAGTGAAGTTTTGTTTCGCATTTTTTTAAATTAATGTATTTCTTCTTTAAAACACACTCATCTTTTAAACAGCAGCTCTGACTCTTCCTAACCCCTTTTTTCTCCCCCTCCCCTTCCCCCCCTCTCTCTCTCTCTCCCTCTCTGCGTCTCTATCTACATTGTATTTCTCTTTCTCTCTCTCTCTCTCTCTCTCTCTCTCTCTCTCTCTCTCTCTCTCTCTCTCTCTCTCTCTCTCTCTCTCTCTCTCTCTCTCTCTCTCTCTCTCTCTCTCTCTATCTATCTATCTATCTCACACACACACACACACACACACTGATCTCAGTGTCACCCTCATTTAAAAAAAAACAAAAACTTGTTTTTTTCTTTGCTTTGATCTTCACTTCCTCTCCATGCCTCGCTACTTTTCTCATTGCCTTTACATGTTTGTTAGTCTCTCTCTTTGGACCTTCCTAAATCCTAGATCTAGCCCCATAACTTCACACCCGATAACCCTCGATTCCCTTCCCTTCACTGCTGCTCTACCCTGCTGAGCGCACACCCCTCCCCCACTCTCTGTCTTTTCTTTTTTTCCTGCTGCTATGCCCTGCATCTAGCACTAGGTCTGGAGTGCCTAGATGACTTTGTTTTCTACATCTCCCTGTCACACTGGCCCTTCCCTTCTCCTCCATACACCCGTCCCCGTACACACACATATTTTCAATCACACATGCTCGTGGATCAATTTTTATTGCCGCCTAGACAAAGAGCCTGTCATGATAACTTTTGAAGTGCTTTTGTTCTTCTATTGAGGCCCAATACAGCCTTGATTCATCTCGCTTAACCAAAGGTTGATAAAATTGACAATCGTTGGATCCAAGGTTAATTTATTGAGACAAAGAGGGGAAAAAATGGGACTTCGTCAATCCCTTGTTAAACCCGAGGTCTCGTTGGGTCTGAGCTCGTTAAATTCGAGATTCACTGCATATGGTATTTGATTTCCCTTCATTTGCTGCGTGGCAAACTTTTGTACTTTTTTAGTGTTTCAAATAGTGTGAAATTAATAAGAATGTGAAATTCCCCAATTAGAAATTTTACTATCTTTCAAAAGCAGAGCCAACCAGGGTCCAGTAAGTCAACTTAGTTATGTACTTAAAGGTAGAGACATATTTGTACCCTATAGAAACTACTAAAAACCTCACATAACTTGGGGGAAAAAATTTCCTGAAAGATAACAACTAGAAAAAGCTGAGTATAACTTGTTACAATTGTTTTGAACCAATCAACTTATGATATCTGAATTTCCACACGCATATTATTGATTTGTGATGGGTTTTTTTTTTTAAGTCATAGACTCCATACAATGAAATGAGTATAGATAATTATATGTATTTACATGTCAATCTACAACTTCAAAGTTCCATTCCTAGTGGCACTTGTCAGGCAGTGGGTTTCTTCTCTGCATGTTGATTAACCTTTCTCCTACGTACCTACGTAGCACCATATTTTAGTTTTTGCCTTGGCAATAACCTGACCTTTGCAATGCACATAAATGTAGGTGTTGAGGCTCTGAACTTGGTGCTGCGGTGCCCTTAAAATTAGCGTATTTGAAACGCCATCTTCTAAACGTCCCATCTCAGATACTTGGCAAACTTTGTACCTTTTCTAAGAATATCAACCAATCAAAAGATGACAGTTTCCCTCTCTTTGAACTATTGGGAGGATATCCAAAGCCCCTGACGCATGACGAACAAGTTGCAAATTCAGGCCCTTCTGTAGGTACCATGTTACAAGATGGGTATGCAAGATAACTGACACGTGACGAAGTTGTTTCCTACGCATATGGCGTTATAAATTAACACAGAGCAAATAAAGAACTAGGCAGTGGTTTTAACAACATGGCCCTTCCTTTTTCCTTACTTGCCCCCACGCCAGCCCCACCCTCCACCCTCAATACAGAGTCCTGAAAAAGATATGCCCACTGCCCCCAGACTTCCTCAAACCGTGTGGATTGCAGTTAGTGGTGGAGTTTGATATAACGTAACAAGATTAGCTGATTTTTGAAATAGCATTTGGTCAAACATTTCCTGGTCTAATCGACAAACATTTCGAACAGGCTGATAACTTCACCAAGATCATTGATAAAAACACAGTTAAAGTCAGTTATAGTTGCATAGCAAGTATCCAACAAGATTCACTAATTCACAACAAAACGCCCATTACAAGACCAGAATAAAGATCAATCCGCAAGCAACTGTAATAAAGACTGGAACTAATAACAAGGAAGCATACATAGGATTTACAGACTATACAAATAAAAAGGATACAACTTACATAAAAAATTGTTTAAACTAGAACATTCAAAGTCAGCCACAAGATTGAGTGAGCATATTTGGGAATTGAAGAACAAAGATATATGAAGATCACAGAATAGAAGTAGAAATTATCAAAAAATAAGAGCAAACACATCAGACAAAAAATATTGCACACTTTGCCTGGGGAAATAGTTTGAAATTTTGCGCCAATAACAAGGTTTAAAGATTGGAAAGAAGTCTTCTACAACTGTGCATAAATAAAACATGTCTTAATCAATTTGCAGAGAAGAAAACTACCACCTGACAAAAGCCATGAGGCACAAAACTTTGAACTCGCGGATTTAACAAGTACAAGATAGGCCAAATCATTTAAAAACACCATGGTCCTTAATTGTCCAGCACCCTGTTTATTGTTTTATCTCACAAACAAATATACATATATACCTAAAGCTTGTGTCTATGGGTAACTAGACATCATTCTTGATAGGCACCTATATGTCATATCAGTTACTATTGTTGGGTGTTAAAGAGATTCATTCTGAAGAGCATTTTCTAAACCAAAACTAATCCATGAAAGTTTTTAACATTTGTAAAATGAGAGCTTAATATTTGTGATTTATACTTAAAGGTAGGTTAGAATGTTCTTCCGTTTTCTCAGGCCTTGACATTAATATTAACACCGAAAAGGGCACAGCAAAAGAGGCACAAAATGTAACAGTCACTTTAATCAGAAGTTTCTAATCCAGCATACTACTAACCTTTAGGAGAGTTAACAGATTTATTCTGTTTCTGGGGATCATATTCTCCATCTGTGCATCCAATGCACCCAGGGCAAGGAGGCTTGCTCTCATACAGATAGAAACAATCAGGTAGCTGGTACTTGCGGGCTTTTGCAATCTGCTCTGGAGTTGGTTTCTCCTCCCTCACAAATATAACATCATCATCACTTTCAAGTGCAACTCTGTCTGAAGAGCTGTCAGCTAAAATAATAAATTGGGATATAATAGAGCAAGTAGGTAGCAAGAGGGATTTCTGATCTGTAGCTATATATTTTTGGCATGCTATTTTTCTCTAATCAATTTTATCATTTAATCAACAATTATGTGTTTTTCCATATCATTATGACTGTTTAAGTTAGAGGCAGCAGCAATGATACACCTTGCAGATAAAGAAGCAGTTAAAAAAAAAACATTTTTTGTGCCTCACCTTTAAAAAGTTCTTTCTTTACTGCTGTTACGTTGCCGCTGACCGGTTCTTCTGTCTTTGCAGGGCTCTCTTTGTAGGCCTCACGGCATTTGTCAAATACAGTTTTAAAATCATTGGCAATCTCAGCAGTCTTGAATCTGATACACCAATATAAGAATTATATTGATCTGATTAGCTCCTCCTGTTACAGTAAAACGTTTTTCGAATTCTCAACATTTTTTACCCTAGACAATGCGGCACTCCAGACTTTTTTTCATTGGGGGGGGAGACTAGTGCACCTGACCTCTGATCTGAGATAACCTATCAAGACGAAACTGATTGATGGCAGTAGGGTTATCTTTAGGGCTAAACTTACATAGAGTGAAGAAATAGATTTTGCTATGCTGTGTAATAAGTAAACCAAAGTTAAAAGGGTTTCAGTTTAGCAAAGTCTAAGCTTTTCAAAAGAAAATTATGTCTTTATATTTGTTTGAAGGATATATGGCAACCAGAATTTTTTTTTTTTTTTTTTTTTCCTTACGTTATTTGTTTCCTCTTTGCTTATAAGCCACACCCTCAAAGTTATTTGAAAATTTGAGCTCATTGAAAGAAAAATACGTCATCAACATTAGATACTGTCCTAAACCAACTCAGGATGACACCTCAAGCTTACCACAGCAGATTATATGTAGGGCACCACAGCCATAAATACTTACACCCCACTGTCTACAGAGACCTCAAAAATAAGATAGTCACTCAGACACAATCATGCACATACAATTCACTTGCAGTTGATCAAGTACACTCAATTCAGTTACTTATCAACAGTTTAAACCCAGCTCTCCATAACTTTCACAAAGCAATTTCTCAAACAAAACCCATTGATCAGTTATTAACCAAACATTCAATCTTTTAAAGACAAGTGTATGTCCATCTTCAGAAAAAAAATTCCCCCGAAATGTAATCTCCAAACAGCATCGATTTAGAGGCACTGTACCCCATACATTAGACAACATACATCCCAGTTGGGGCTCCTGGGAGATCAAGGAATAGAGCTGAGCCAAAACACCTTTTGTCTGCCCATTTATTGCAAATTTGGCCTGCTTTTCAGCGCTAAGACAATTGACTGACTGTGATCTTGATGTATCATCATCCTGAATACTTATTTACTTTTAGATCCATAGTGCCTGATTTATTTATCAATCCATTGCATCTGTAAGAGTGCATACCATCGCCTGAGGTTTTGTTAGAGAATTTGCTTTGTGAACTAAACTCTCAACACGAACATTGTGTAATGTGCGCCAAAGTCCTATTGCATCCCAAGCACCGGTTACTGGTATAACTTGGAAACTCTATGCTTTAACAGCCTAAAATTTGGTGAGAATGTTGAATATATTTTGTAATTAAGTATCATAATTTATATATACAAATCTTTAAAACTTTCAACAACAGGTTTTGCTATTATTGCAGAATTCAATTATCAACTTTGTCATTAAGAACCTACTAAAATTATCCTGTTTACAAATAATCTATAATAAAACTATAACTCTCAGTTCTCTAGTTTTTTGTTGCTACAACTCAGCTGCTGGTGTTGTTTCATATATATATAAGCATTTCATGTTGATACATACTAAGATGACATAGTAGATTTTTTTAAAAATATGATTAAATTTAGCTAAAGCGTGAGTTGAGAGATCAAGACTCCTGACTCCACCTTGACCCAGTCATCGCCCGAGGTCATGTTAGGTCACGGGGGCTCAAGTAACACTCGCCTGCTCAGCTACAGCATATTGGATGAGACGCCGTGATTAATTTAGTATATACATGCAAGAGAAAATGGATATCTTTGAGTATCCTGTAGCCCAAAAGGATATATTATACTCGTACATATTGGTGAGTACAAAATGTTCTTTTCAAATGATAAAATAACGCATTTTATACTTCTTTTTTTTTTTCAGTTTTCAAAAAATCTCTTCAAGAATTTACTCAAAAGGCAACTAAAATAATGTTATGAGAGTAAGGAACAAACCTAAGAGCTAACTGTTCCATCTTGCCCTCCTCCTCTGAGAAGTCGAGAGCGTACCAGACCCAAGCCTTGCCTTCAGTCTTAGCCATTGGCTGCAGGTTCAGGTTCCGATTGATGAAGTGATTACAGCAAATTTTGAGGATCTGATGACAAACATGGTATGCTACATTAGTCATAGCCTGAATAATGGTTGAATTTTTTTTTAAATTGACAATGCATATATACTTATATAGATATGTAGACATTCAGCTTTTATTGTTTTAGGTTTAACGGCACCGGGATGAAACACTAAGCCCTAAGGAATAAAGGAAAAGGTACTTGAATAACTTTTTCTTACTCATCTAGGGTGTAAAGATAAGCAACCAACTCACAGCAGACAAGGGAAGCGGGAAATCAATACAATGATCTTTACGCACTCCAATCTATGACGAATAAAACATATTATTATTACTATCATTATCCTTATGATTAAAAAGAAAAGTATTAGGTAGAACTACAGTATGATCAGTTTGCAAGGAAAAGGGCTCTAGCAAAGCTCCATTTAAGATAGAGATCCTAAAAACTCACCTGATCCCTCCTCATCAGCACTCTGGTCTTTTTGGTTAATTTGTGTTCCAGTATTTTAACCACACCTAGACCTTTCTCTTTCCATTCTCCTGATACAAATCTGTAGAGCTTGCCACGAGACTCAAATAAGACTGCCTCATCCTCCTCTCCAGTTTTCACCTGAGAAGAGTAAAATCAAGCTCAAGAAAATTCCTTCACTGCTGAAAGTAGTTTGGTAAACTCTTGAGAGACTTGCTTAAGCATAAGCTATTGTCACAATTATTAAATTTTATCTTTTGAGATCCATATCTTGCTATTATTAAATGATACAAGTATGTAGGATTGGCAACTATGCCCCTCTACACGCCATCCCTCAATTTCATCAGTCATTCTTGCTGTATTTAGACATAATTGTCTTCTCTCTTCTTTTATTCTCCCATTACTGGTTTTTAAATATCTTGATAAAAGCATTAATTCCTAATACCACTGCAAAAGCTTATGTAAAATATGCTGATATAAAACTGTCAACCAACATCTCTACAGGATCTGTGGGTCCAACTCTTACCTCTAGGCTCAAGTCAGGACACATTACAAGCTATAAACATGCAAGAGCCATGGCTCAAATGACCACTAGATCGGCAAAAAAAAGTAAAAAGGAGCCTTTAAAACCAAAGGGATATAAAAAATCAAGAGTTTTAATTGTTTGATAATAATCCAGTGCATTTGAAATGAATTCTAACCATAACTGTATTCATAAGATAAATATCAATCATCCAACATAGACCCTATCAAAGCTTTTCATGTATACCGATATATCACCGCACCTATTGTGTGGGCTATAATATATGTTGCTTGAGTACACAAACATAGTAAAAAGAAATAAAAAAAAATTTTTTTTTTGTATGCCTCTCCTTGAGTGACCTCTCACAATTTTGTTAAAGGAGTGGTAAGTATGTGCTTGAACTAACCTCTATTTTGTCCGGGAGAGCTACAACAGGTTCAAAATGAATGTGCGAGTCATCTCCCTCTTTGGTAATGTACAATCCTTGTTCGTCTATCTCTGGTGATCCTGGCACTGCTGGTTTTGATGGTGAGCCGGCAGGTTTCGCAGGGGACTTTGGGAAGGAGAACTGAAAACCTTTCGAGGTGCCTGGGCCTCCCGTGGCTGACAGAGCACTGCTTGACTTGGGAGCCATACTGAAGTTAAAGCCACCTAGGATCAGCACAAATAAAGACACATCAAAACAAAGTTTTAACAAGACAAAAATGTATAGATGTTAATCTGCAGAAAATCTTTACTGGATCCTGGAGTTTGCTAAATTGTTTGATTTGCCTTTTTGTTTCATCCATCAACAACCCTAGTGCAGAACTATCTATGATATTAGCCCTCCTAGGGATTGAAGGCAAACTCAACTTCCATAACCCTCTAAGTATATTGCTAATGCTGGTTCCAATCTCTAATACAAAAATTTTAAAAATGTGAAGGGCTTTCCCTAAGAAAATAGTACAGAGTCTGGACCCTATTCCCATTTATCCCAAGTGAGGTGTTGATATTTCAAGCTATGTATTATTTTTAAAAAAGCTTTTAGGTCAGGAAAATTGTGAGAAATTATTTTGATATTTCAAATTGCTTCATTCAAAATATAAAACAAATAATAAAAAGTCTAAACTTTCACTTTTTTTGCCCTGCAGGAAACTCATTGGGACTGATTTCAAGAGCCTATTTCAATTAGGAAAAAGATTATTTTCTTTTTCGTATAATCAACACCCCTTTTTTTTTAAATACGAACTTGGTGCTGGCTTTGGAGGCTCTGGGTGGACTGGCTTTGGCAAAGTGGTTGATTCTCCCTCAGAAGTCAGAAGTTGGGCCAGAAGCCCTCCTGATCCAGCACAACAGCTGCCACAAGCCTTGGTGTCACTTGAACTGGCTGTGGTGGTAGTCGTGCGTGTTGTGGAGAAGGAGAATAGTGACGGCTTGACTGCCTCAGAACTGGCAGCTGTTGTTGCTGTAGAGGAAAGGTTAAAAACTGTCATTTATAAATCAAAAGAGTGGCAAAACTGATAAGAAGATATCAGAGCAATATTTAGAAATAGCTGTTTCTGAAGATAAGTGTATTATCAGAATACCTCTTAATTGCTAGAATAAAGCAAAAATTTTAAAAACATGACAAAAAATTGATTTAAAAACTGTGAAGATAACTCGTCCAAGGCTAAACTTTGGATTTATTGATGTTGCTTTTGATTCTTTGAAATCTCTTGTTACGGGACCACAGGCTCATTAGTTCTAAGAAATAGACTGACAAGATGGATGAGATTTTTTTCGAGAATGATGTATATGATAAAATTTAAACATAGACATATTGTTGCAGTAAAAAAATCTATGATGTATTTGACTGTCATTAGCATATATGCTAAAAGTTCAAAATCAATATAATGAATCAATTTAGTGAAAGAAAGTATGAACATGCCAGCAAAGGCTGCAGGCAGCTTGAATGAAAATCCAGATGTTGGGGCTGATGAAGATGTAGTGGTCACTGTGGCGGGTACAGATTGTGGTTTAAACATAAACGCTGCAGTGCCTGCTTTGCTCTGAGTTTGAGGAGCACCAAATTTGAATTCTCCTGATGCAGAAGGAGTAGTTGTTGAGGCAGAAGCTGCTGCTGTGCTCTGTGGCAGGGCATCAAATTTGAATCCTGATGCTGCAGTGGTAGTTGTGGCTGAAGTTGCTGCTGTACTCTGAGGAGGAGCACCAAACTTGAATCCTCCTGATGCCGAGGTGGTAGTTGTGGCAGAAGTTGCTGCTGTACTCTGAGGAGGAGCACCAAACTTGAATCCTCCTGATGCTGAGGTGGTAGTTGTGGCTGAAGTTGCTGCTGTACTCTGAGGAGGAGCACCAAACTTGAATCCTCCTGATGCTGAGGTGGTAGTTGTGGCAGAAGTTGCTGCTGTACTCTGAGGAGGAGCACCAAACTTGAATCCTCCTGATGCTGAGGTGGTAGTTGTGGCAGAAGTTGCTGCTGTACTCTGAGGAGGAGCACCAAACTTGAATCCTCCTGATGCAGCAGGGGTAGTTGTTGTGGCAGACACTGCAGCTGTACTCTGAGGAGGGGCACCAAACTTGAATCCGCCAGCCGCTCCTGAGGATGCAGTGGTACTTGGCTGTTGACCAAATTTAATGCCTGACGAAGGAGATGTACTGGCCGTGGCTGTGGAAGTTCCAAATACAAAACCTGTGCCAGAAGCAGTTGTAGTTGGTGCACCAAAAGAGAAACCTGATCCTGAAAGAGAATGAAATTTTATTCATTAAAATATAAATGGCTAGCATATGGTTCTAAAGTCTACTGTAGATTGGAATATTGTAAAATATGATTCAGTATTACATTTTCAAGACCTCATACATAACAGGAATAGTTGATATGATTTTATTCGCTTCATATCCCATCAGTGACATTTCTATAAACTCATAGTATGTAAAATATACTGAACTATTAAATTTCCATAATTTTCGAAACATTGAATTGACTTCTTTTTTTCTTCTCAAATACCACATGAAGTAGTCCTACAAAATTGTTTTTCCCCGATAGGAATATAAAGTTGAACATAATAGAAAAAAATGAGTCCAGTATTGGTGATAAAAAAGACAGGGCTGTGATCATTGAGGAAAGCTGTTGATCCATTTTCTATAAAAATATGTATTAATAGTACATACCTGCCTTGGAACCAAAATTAAAGCCTGTACCACTACTGGCAGGTGCTGTAAATAAATCATAGAAGTATATGTAAATATGGTCACACATTTTTAAGTATAATCTAATCAATTATGTGGGTAATATTTCGGGTGCCCAATGACTGAAAAAAAAAATATCATTAATTTTAGAGGTTTTTGGCTGGTGTTCACACAGATGTAAAGACATTTGAAATCAGCCTTTTAGTTATAAGTTTTTTTATGAAAACACTTAATTTGTATGAAAATTATAACTGCTTACATGTCCCATGGACTGCATTTTTGCATTATTTGTATGCATGACTAAGAGTAAATCTGTGGCTGCTATCCTACAATTTCTGTCCCTGAGCAATATACCACAAGAGACACTATAAACCCCAGAAATGGGAATGAAAAGAGAGGAGTATTTATGCTTTGTTGGATCTTGAGGGATTGAAAAAAAAAAATTACCTGCGGGTTTAGCTCCAAATGAGAGGCTTTGCCCTGAAGTAGCAGCAGCAGCAGATGACTTCACTCCCGGCTTCATGTTGCCACAAGCGGGGCACTGATCAACATCTCCATTGTTGCGGATCATGCAAACATCACATTCCCAGCTGCCAGGTTTAGGTTTGAACAGCTCACTAAGTGGCTGCTGGGCTTTGGCAGTTTCCTCTTTGCTAGAGGCTGGCTTCGTCTTCTGACCTGAAGATTTTTCGTCTTTGCTGGGAGTTTTTTCTGTACCAGATGATAGAAATTTATTTCACTGGTTTGTTTCTCTTCATCAATAGATTACACTGCTATTGATTTATATACATGCACTCTGCATTGTTTATGAACTAGACATGAATGAAAAATATAAAGAATGAATAACAGCTCTACATGATTGCTAATTGCGCAGGAAACTTTATCTAGCCTAGAAATCACCATCTAACATTGAAGTTTATGTGAGTAAAATGTGAAAAACAAACAAGGTCATAAAATTAATAAAAGTTTTAAAAAAAAATGAATACACATATTTTGAGGTTAGTTTCATGTCCCATACGTTCCACACAGAACCTTATAAGGTAATGGCAGCTTTGCCATAATCCAGGAATGGAGCTGAATAGATGGATCCCAAGCGATCATCAGAATCAGATGAAGTTCTGAAATTTCTAAATTGTTTTGCATCTATATCTCAGTCTCATATCAGATGATCCAGTCAGGAATCGAACTGGTACCACTTGCTGGTCAATTTAACACTTTATGGATTAAACTTTCAGCTATTCATAGTCAAAAGTTTCTCACCAAGTTTTGCAGCCACATGTGCAGGACTCTTGGACTCGGCATCCTTTAGTTGCTGGCAGCATTTTGTAAAGCACTCTTTGAATGCTTCGGCTTTCTCTGCATTCTTAAATTTTGCTGCCAATTGCTCAAGTTTCATCTCCTCTTCAGAAAAGTCCATGGCTGTGTAGCACCAAGCTCGATCAGATGATTGCATTGGCGTGAGTTTCATGTCTGCACTCAAGCAGTGGTTGGCACAAAGTTTGAGGATCTAGAATACATAAGTTAGTTTTGACACTATAAATGCATTTTATCTCGTCACAATATGTGTTTGTTAAAAAACAAATTATATACACCAAAGGAGTATTATTAGACAGAGCCAATATTTAAACTATGTAAAATTAAAAGATTAAATGTCTATAAAATATTGTTGTGATACGTATCTTATTTCTTTGTTCATTTTTCTAATGAGCATCTGTAAAAAAAAAATCTACACAAGAGCTTTTGACATGGTTGTTAAGCATCAGCCCTTTAGTTTGCCAATGACCTGCAAGCTGCTTCCAATAATCTGATAAGGTCATAATGTCAACTGCAGGAAATGATGAGCTTGTGCAGAACAATTTCTTGGTTCAAGTTGTAAGTTTGTAAAATTCATTATTTATAAAAAAAAAACTGAATGTGAAAAAAAATTTCTAATGCAATACCAAGCTTACAATAATTCTTCGCCTCAAGCTGACTTGGAACTGCACTTTAAGAAATCCATTATAAACATTTTATCGTGTTGTAATATGAATATTAAAAGAGAAAAATATACCGCAGTTTTTTGTTTTGTTTTGTTTTGTTTTTGTTTTTTTTTGGGGGGGGGGGGGGGGGTATGTTGTTTCAAAAGGGGCGTGAGAACTCAACCAATTACAGTAGTTGAATGTTAGGACTTAATCAATATCAGTAGTTGAACGTTAGGATTCAGTCTTTATGATTATTAACATGGTGTAACATCAAAATGTTCACTTTTGAAGCTCATGCACACATAGCCTTTTGGTTTGATTTTCTTGATTTAGCACTATCTCTCCGTAAGCACGACAGAGTTTTGTTTAAACAATTCATGTTACAAGGTGCTGAATCTTGTAATTTCATTGCCCAAATTCCGGATTAGCCAGCAGATAAGCACGGGAGGGCAGAGTCGTGAGAATTGAGCCAAGTAACCCTTATTATCCCTGTCAGGCATGATTTATGACAAGAAGTTAGTGCAGGTAATCTATGAGATCCGCTATAGTAAAGAGACTGAGTGTGTGGGAAAGCTATAATCAGGAAAACTTAATGATGGATATTCTATTTCATACAGATAAAAAAATGACGGAAGTTCAGCTGCCCATGAATTTTCTAGCAGCTGTATTTCATAAGTTGAGTGACAAGTTGTAAGGGCGACTAATGAAGAATTGAAACAGTTTTTAAAGATGAAATTTAACCATTACTTTTTTTATTCATTGAATAATACACACATAGAGGAACATCGGCAGTGAGTTGATAGTTTACAATAACTTTTTACAACACTATCTCAGTTACCATATTGTGTTCTTCATCCCCATAGTTTACTCTCTATCCTTATTACTTATGTGGAGCAATCCTAATGTCAGTACAATTTTTTTCAGAGATTCTAGTGCATACCTTTGTTTACTTTGATCTATCTGAGAGGTACATACAGTGGATTACATATTAACGTTAACTCACAGGAAATTTTGCACAATATAATCCTCTTTGGGCAGTTCCGGTTTGTTTTTCATTAAATATGGGTAATGATTAAAGTCAACTCTTGCTTAAACTCAACAAATCATTTGATCCCTATTAATGAAATGGTTTTGAAGTAAAAATACTGTTTTCATTTTGAAATATCAATTTCACATTAAATCGTAATTTTGATTCTTGAATTTTTCCTAACAAAGCAGGTTCAGGGAGGTACTTTGAAAAATAATGTTATTTAATTGCAACCAACCTGGTCTCTTCTCATAATGATGCGGAACTTGATTTGATCTTTGCTGCTGAGAATTTTAAGGTCCCCTATGCCTCGTTCCTTCCACTGTTTGGTCTCCACATCAAAGCGAAAAAGGCGGCAGCGCTCAACAAACAACTGTTAGGATCACAAAAATATGGCAGTTATGACTCATTCCTATGTTACTATCTTTACAATTCTATTGTTTTTATTTGTCATTTTTGTCAAATGTTTCATGTGAAAAAAAGAAATTGTCCTTTTGAATTTCCCTCTACTATTCTTTTACCTTTTGCAATCAACAACAATGAAAATTGAAAGTGTTTGACATGAGTAAGATATCTCATTTTGTGCCATAACTTTCAACAAGGTACTCACAGCTGTTTCATTCTCTTCCCCTGTGGTCTTTTCAACAAGATCAGGCAAGTCTATTACAGGTTTGAAGTCCACATTGGGCTCATATTCTTCTACATGGTCATCATCCCCTCTAGCTGTGCTGGTACCAGGGCTCTTGGTAGCTTGGGGTGACTTCTGGCTTGCACCCAGTGGTGATGTGCCTGCAATGTTTAGATGAGAAGTTAAGTCTCACAAATCAAGGAATGAATATAAGGAGTAGGCAACAGACCCACAGCTCTTCATTATTGCTCTTAAATGTGTGTGTTTGTCTCAGGACAATAAAGAAATGTTACTTAATTTAAGTCTGAATTGTGATCCTATTCCAAACCCTCCAAAAAATCTTATTGAAGGCTCTTACCTCCAACAGCAGCAGATGGAGTCAGGGTAAAGTTGGCAAAAGGCTTTGGTGCATTATCTTTTCCAGCAACTGAAAAGATTAAGGGGATAGCAATATTGATTGAATAAACTTAACAGGTCATTTTTGGACAATGCATGCATTACAACATAAGGCTCAAACGCTAGCTATGCCCTATTAGGCAAGCATCTGCACATCTCTTTGGAACACTTGTAAATGTGTAACAGTGAATATTTTGAGCATGCACAAAGCAGAGTAATGACAGAGGTTTACTTTTTGCTCTCCATTGGCAGAGACCACCTGCTGACATCGAAAGAAATTCTATTTTTTTTTTCTTTTTGTTATTGTTGTAATTTAGAAAACGAATACAGTGCATACACAATGGATAAAGTGAAGAGAAAAAACAAGAGACTATTTAGATGCATGAAAAACCTATACAGATTCTTTTACGATTTCAAGAATGTACTTTGTTCTGGATTCTAAATGAAGATATGTGTCTTACAAGCCTATGTGCTAAATATACCTCTTATGAGCATGCTTTCTGCAATTACGTTGTCAACTGCATTAGAAGGTTGGTTATTAACTGCAACACTTTGGGAAAAGACCAACAAGAAACCAATTTGACATAAAGTTTCTAAAAGATGATGAAGCTGAAAGGAGGAGAATTTTACAAATGTTTGCAATCGGAATTGCATTTACTTATAATCAGTTTAGATATTATAATAGAAGGCTGCTTAAGATCCTAGGCATCCCAAATTCAGGCCAAAATGCTTACAAATCGAAATTTCTATGCTGGATGAGACCTCTTGTCTCAAGCCTCATAATGTTGAAGCCATGAATTCAGATCTTGACACATTGCCTGCCTAAAAAAATGTGATTTTTTTTTCTGAAGACAAAAACTGCTTGTTTTCGATGTAAAAATAAATATCCAGTTAGCGTTCGGTTGGCTCCAGAAGAAAAATTTTCAAATAAGCTTAATTTCAGCCTTAGTTCTGCATAGTGCTCATATGTAGGCATGGCTATGAGGAAAATCCTGTGGTGCACCAACTTATGGGCTTTGAGGTTCTGAGATGGGTGCTGCCGCACTCATATTATTAGAATTTCACTGGAAGTGTATTTGAAACGTCATTCTCTTATAAACACTTCTGGAGTCTGTATTTTTGCTAAGAATATTAAACGATGAAAACTAAGTTTTCTTAAACTAATGATAAGAGACCCAGAGCCTATGAGGTGAAGAACAAATTGTCATTTTACTGTCAGTGCTATGTTATGCGATGGGTGCTTGAAGTTACTGATGGGTGGGAAACCTGTTTCCTATGACTGGGGCTGTTACTATCACATAATAACAAAATAAAGGAGACAGAGGTCATTCTTTCATATGACCCTTCCCTACATCGCTGCTCGCACCTCCCCCCCTACTCTGAAAGAGGGTTGAAATGACCACTACCTCCCTCAAATCTTATGGATTACAGCCGAAGTAGCGCAATTGACCAATTTTTTATAATATTATTTAGCATTAGATCCAATTCATTTGGTTACAGGACAATCGCATCTCTTGACTCTCTTTAGCCGAGTTATAAAACAGGGTTCCCACTGAAATCTCAGTATCAAATTCAAGATGTCCCCCAAAAATCAAGACCAAATTTATTTTAAGCGAGCAGTAATAATGATGGTTTATCTTACTACCTGCATAATCTTCAGCAAGAGTTTTGACTCACTGACACAGTGATTTCACATAG
Source organism: Elysia crispata (assembly GCA_033675545.1). NCBI lineage: Eukaryota > Metazoa > Mollusca > Gastropoda > Plakobranchidae > Elysia > Elysia crispata. Next base: position 420,182 of record JAWDGP010003874.1, on the reverse strand, counting down.
CTGTGTGCAAACACCACCAGACCTCAGATGTCAAAGAGCTTGAGTTGGTAAAGGGGACTAAATTTTCTGATTTATTTGATGCAGTTATTGGGGTAGACCTAGATGTAGTAGAAATTGTAGTACTGGTAGATGCAGTAACCTTTGGATTGTCATCTAAACTGCTTTTGTCAATAAAACTAAACAAAACTCTGCCATCTCTTTGTGATTTTGTTAGAACAAAAGTGTTGCACTTTTTCCCTTTTGTGCAAAAAACGAGGGCAGAACAAGACATTGTGTCAAGATTGTAAAATAAATGTAATTTATGGTTTGTTTTGGAAATAAAAGCCTATCTAGAGCCTTTGTTGTAAACTGTGGTACACAAAGTACAAACACAGGTATTCAGCTCTGCTATGTGTCCTGTTTAGAAGCTAACTGGCTGTGGCAGGAAACACCTTTGGCTCATCAAACAGAACTAGGGTTAAGCCCCATCAGCTTCACCAACGTCATCGTCTCAACAGAATAAATATTCACTTAAATCTAAAAAAGCTTTAAAAAAATAATTGGATGAATTAAAACTACATAGGCAAACAATCAAATAACAATTAAATATGCCAAGCTATTTTGAAAATAGACAATATTTAGAGAAAAAACTAGAATCATTTACTCACATGATTCTACAAGATTCACGCTCCAAACTTTCAATGAGATGTTACTCTAAAAATGTTTGTTTATGAGCCATTCTGTATGAATATCATCCCAAAACAGAAAAAAAAACTCAAGTTCATTTCACCTGACAAACTGGCCTCTTGTTTGACCTTTTCTGCTGCTGTGGTGACTGGTGCAACAACAGGGGCAGTGGTGAAAGTGAAACCTCCAAAGGTGGGCTTGGCGGAGGTTGAGGTGGAGGGTGTCAAGCTGGACAGTGAAAAGATGGAGGCTCCTAGTGGTGCTCCTGCTGTTGCAGCAGACACACCAGAGGTGATTGGGGTGGAAGTTGCATTGGGATGGCCGGGTAGCTTAGGGCTGCCAGCTATACCCGTAGAACAAAAAAATTAAACAAAAAAAATTTCACAGAATGTTGATGTAATATTCATTCAGTAAGGCACTATAATCTAAATGCAACATTTATGCAAAAAGTAGGTTTTCAATTTTCCTCTAGATTATAATGTATATAACAAGAGGGGGGGAAAGTTACATAAAAATCATCACAAATTATTTATTTTACCTTTACTTTCATTTATATCAGCCTTAAGATTGTAAACGAAACCCATTCAAAACGAAATAGGGGAACTTAAAATCATCTTTTAAAAAATTCTATTCAGCTTTTCAACAAAACTTAAGATTTGAAAAAAAATTTCAAATCAATATTTTCATATACCTGTATGTCCATATTGAAAAATTCATACAACTGAGGTCTTGAAATCTGAATCAAATATAATACCTAAATTTACAATAACAAAGAAGAAAAAGCTCTGCCATTTTAATTTAATTCATATTCACTTCATTCTTGTGGACAATAAACAGATAACAAAACAAATCCTTTCTATTACCTAAGATTGTACATTCTCCTATTCTTATTTTTTATTTATTCCTTGTTGGATGATGGATGCTTAACACAATTGCCTATAGTAACCAACTTTTTGTAGGACACAGAGGCAAGGCCCATTGAAGCCATTCTTAACTAGAAAAAAAATAGTATGCTTGCAATAACAAATAAACTCATACCTTGGGCTGTGGTCTTAGGCTGAATAAGGGCTGTGGCTCTTTGTATAGCCTACAGGAAGAAAAAATATACACGTCTAGATCAACACAGAGCTTAAATATGGTTCAATTTGAAAAATATTACATAAGTTTTAAATTGTCTTAGTGAATAGATAAGGCGATATTCTTCTTCTACTTCAATGCGTCTCAAGACAATCTTGTCTTCTTCTTTACCGGGCTTCCAAATCCTTCTTGCCAATTAATCAAATGCAACTGAATTCCAATTATTTTTTTTACTTTTAGGATCCATTTGCTATGGAGCCAACTCAAAGGGGAAAAAACTTGTCTTTAAGCCCTAGTTAAAATAAATACAAAATAAGAAAGCAAGTATCAATCATAATACTTTTAAAAAAATTCATAAGTAAGTATCTTAGTGCGGCACCTTTATTGCAATTATATTAATTTGGACCATTTTATGCTGCAAGCCAAAATTAATATAATCTTAAATCACAACATCATCATAAAGTGATTAAAATCAATACCAATATATATATATATATATATATACTCTTGCAACAGAAATTGATTGTATCAAAGACTTTGCATGTGAGGCAGACTTCTCCCTAAATGATTTTTCAAAGTTAGTCTATTCCCCAAACATCACAGTAATATGCAACTGTAAACATTGATGCAAAACTCAACTACACAATCTTAACTTATAGCCAAGTCCATTTAACTATAGATAATTTGAATATCTGTTAATTTTAAGTAAAGCCATTTTTCAGACTTTCTCAGGGTTTGAAGCAGAGATCAATTATTTGCACTGGTTGCCCCCTCCGTGCTTGGTGAAGTCCCTCATGCAACACTTTGTAATTTTTAGTCCAACCAACTCGTGTTAGGATGATTAAAAGTCAAATACTTCCCGTTCTGATTCAGATTCCCTGGATCCTACTCTAAAAAACTTTTGCATATGCTCATTCAGTTCAAGAAAACACTTAAATAAGTATAGCTTACACAGGGGAGAGTAAATCATATTGAGGCTCTGACAAAAATTAACAATATTGCACCGGAAACGCTGAGAATTTTTATTGCACATTATACAGACATATCCAAAATATTGGGTGGCATTTTATCAAGAGGACTTTTGCTGAAAATTGCAAGAAAAGCTTTCTTTATGATTAGTGTACAAATTGAAATCCAATTGCATGAGGGAAAAGCAAAAGCATTAAAAAAAAAGTTCTTAAAATAACAACACAACAATGCGAATAACGTCTAAATGTCTAAAACTGAAGGCATGCGAGTATCGTCTAAACCTATGAAACAAACTATGTGAGATGCAATTATTGTAGGCAGCCTCTTAGTCAACATATTTCCAGACTTCTCTTTATTCCACGTCTAATTGCCTTGTCAAAAACCAAGCACGTAATCTCAATCTATTATTTATGTTTTACCTCTTTGAGCTGAGCAGCCAGATTTTGTGACTCCAATCCCAGACTAACTTTCTCTCTTTCCCCAGCTGTTCCAATCTTAGTTGCTACCCATGTCACTATTGTAGCAGGACTTGCTGTTAGCAGTGACTGCTCCAAAGCAAGCCCTTGGATATCATGATGGAAGATAATGTCTTTTGTCTCGCCCATCATAAGAATGGTTGCCCTTCTGCTGTTTGTATCCACCAAAATCTGTGTGACATTGGTTTTAAGAATATAAATACATGCATCACTAGTATGTTAACCAAAGTTAACCACAAAGTAATACGAAACTTACTGCGCAAGTAGAGATATAGAAATGGTGGATTGTTCTATCTTTCAATAAACCAACTGAGGCCTATAACAACATTGATTGATCTATTGAATGATCTTGATAAATTCACGCCCATAATGAATGGTTATTTCAGGAATTTTACACTCTTTCATTCAAAACACTTTATAAGTTGAACACTCATCCTTAACTCATGCTTCCTGGAATTGACATATTTCTCAAGAACATTGCATTTTTCATGAATTAGATCTAAAGAATTGCCAGAAATCTTACTTTTTTGTGCCAACATTTGATATGGTTTAAGTTATATGCTGTGTAACTCATAAATACTTAAATACACAAATTGCATAAGTCATTGCAAGATCTTTTATACTCAATGTTCAGCGTTTTTTTTAGCACATAAAATAAGTAGTTTTTGCTTTTTTGTGTTTTTTTTTCACTTTGCATCTTAGCACTAAAAGTATTAACGATGATTCAAAACTTACAGTAATATCTCCTTTGGCTTTGCTAGGCTCTAGAACTCCTTTAGACTGGAACAAACTCTTCAAACCTAGTGAGACAACAGGAAAATTAAACATGAAATCAAGCACTATTATTTTTAAGGTATTGAGATAGGTACATATGACTCCAACTTGAATTTTATTTTCATTGCAGCAAAACAGATTAAAGAAGAAAAAAAGTAAAACTCTTTTCCAGCTGGCAAATGCCAAAGATTCTTGCTATAATCCATTTTAATTCTCTGTACAATCTCAATTTTTTTCAACTTCTCCTCATTCTTCTCACTCATACTATTAGCAGAAATGGTACGTGAAGGTCTCTAGAGGGACAGTCATTTTAATAAAGTAAGCAGGCAGTATATAAGAATGCATCAGGCACTTAGTGGGAGAAAGAAATTTCTCACAAACATTACTTTCTTTGTTACATCTAGAAAAATATAACAGTCTTAGGTTATCCTTAGAACTTCAGAACAAAAATATCCTACAAAGAAAAATGAAATGGGAAACTCTTTATTGACTGTAAAAAATTGCTTAACAAACCTCCAAAAAGAAAATCTAATGACAGACTGTCTTTGAAAAAAAATCTAAATGGAGTAATTAACAATGTTGCAAAACATTACAATGGTGTTCATGTGACTCAGTAGAGAAAAAAAATTATATCAACCAACTCTCTCCTTGAAAACTGCTGTGCAAACTCACCACTAAGAGTAGGACCAAGATTGACGGGTGTGGACACTGGCACAGAAGAAGTTTCAACTTTTACACCTTCTAGGAGGAAAGAAAATTATAATTTTTACTTGGCATAAAAATCTGTATCACATATGCATAACAAAAAGCTTTCATACAGCTTTTTTCTTTTATCTTTTTAACAAAAAACAAGCCCTCTAAAGTATATAAACTGTGGGGATCAGCCATTTTGGTCTATCTTAAAACATGATAGAAAAATTCTACATAGTCAAATAAAACATGTAACCATTCACATTAGATTCAACGGCAAAAATTAAATGCAACATTTTGTTATTTTTAATGACTTTTTGTAAAATTCACGATAAGATGAAATAACAACAAGTAAAAATGATCAAAACGGTGTATTTTGGATGTTCACTTTTCGGTGCGGCTGCATTTAACAAATAAAAAAGAAACTGAAAAATTTGTGCTAATTTCATAACTTCAACAAGAAATCCCCACCGCCCCTAAATTTCTCATTTCCACTTAAATCAGATTAATCAAGGTTGCTGGCCTTTATGCGAAAATAATAATGTGTCTCCCAAGCCATTTGTTATAGACCTGGGGAGCTACTGGATTTACTTTTTCATCCTGTAAGGCCAATTTTAGACCTAGAGCTAAATTTAGCGATTTGGACTACATTATTGTAACTTTTATTTTTATTGTAACATAATTTTAGTTATTTTTCACTAAATTTTCAGCAAGATTAAGTAATAAAATCAACAAGTTTCTCGTTTCAAAAGCCCAACTAGTGTTTAGATGCAATAACTGACATAACAATCATCTAGCAAAACTTGTGAATTGAAACTAGAGTTATGAAGAATTGCAGCAGCTTTCTTGGCAGATACCTTATCAAATCCATGGTGTTTATGTAGCAAATATTGCCCTATTCAACATCAGTGATTAGAATCATAGTATGCTTTTGGAGTATTCAAAGCAAATGAGTAATAACATAGTGCAAAAATTGGTCCAAGGGTGATTTAGGTTCACACTTAAAGAAATGGTAATTCCCTCCTGCAGGATGAAAAAGACATCCTTTTACATATGAATTATTTTAAGAATTTCACACCAAAGCTGGCCATTTGACAAATCTATTGATCTCTTCCATCTAGAACCCAGCTTTACCAATGGAGAAGAGAAGTCTGTTTTCTGCTTTGGAAACATAAATTTTACACTGCAGTTTTCTTTCCTGGTCAAAATTCTAGCCTGTATGGTTTAATTTGTACAAAGAGCGAATTTGTTTTTTCACCTGAAGTGGGCATGGCAAAGCTGCCCATGCCAGGTGAGGCAGAACTTTGTCCAGTGAGAGCAGCAAACAGCGATGGAGTACTTGTTGCTGTAGCAGATGTGACTGTACTTGTCAGTGGAGATGAGAAAAAGCCTGGGCCCAATGGGGGTGGTCTTACCTTAAAGGACAAAAATTCTAGATTTAACATTCTCACCACCCGACATTATGACAAAAAATCTTAGAAAGATGGTAAAATGTGGAAAGTTTGCCCAAAAATTGAGCAAAAAGAGGCTTACCATCTTTGCCCTTTATTAATACTATTTCGATTAAAACATAATGAATTAGGCATAAAATCCAAAACAATAAAATGAATCTTAAAGTTTAGTCTTAACTATTGCCAAACCTGTGCAGGGGGAGGAGTATTTTGTGCATATTGCAAGGACTGGCCTCTAAGGGCTGAGGCAAAGTACCCTGGAGAAGGCATACTCATGCGAGGAGGCATGGGGGCAGGGGGTGCCATGTTCATCTGAGGAGGAGGTCCTTCCATTGCTGATCTGCCTGTCCAATCCTGGTCAAATGATACAGATAGAGAAAATAGAGGAACTTAATTATATATTTGAAGCTAGTAGATGAAAAAAATATGGATGGAATGGAGAGATTAACAATACATATACATGGAAGGACAAATGATTGATGACAGATTTAAAAAATGGAATGGTATAGGGTTAATGAGAAAAGGAGGAAAATGGAATGGTATAATGACCAAAATGAATGATGAGAGGAAGAGAAGAGAAATAGAATTCTATATGGGACTGATGCGAAAATGAGCAAAGGGGATGGCAAAGGATTGATCCAAGGCTATGAGAAAGAGACAGGGTGATATATATGGAACAGAATAAGATCCTTAAGAAGTAGACAAGATGTCAAAAAAAAGAGAGGCAAATGATTGATGTCAGCAGGAGAGAGGATGACAAATGGATTGATAAAGGAAATATTGATAGAGAGAGAAATTTATAATGAAGAGGAGATAGCCATAAATTATTTAGGGCTGGGACAAACCTATAAATGTGATTGATAAATGAAATAGAAAGAATGGCAATAGCAGCCACAAATTAAGGTATAGAGAAGCGACAAGTAGGAGTAGGAAAAGAAATAATACTAAGCACCCACTTCTATTCTTTGACAGTTTAACTTTGATAATCTATGTCGTCCTATTGGATTTTTTTGCACCTAATTATCACTAAGAGAGACCTGCATTATCTGCGAATCTGGCGTGAAGTACTGGCTGTATGCTGCATCATCACAATATTCTGCGTAAAATGCAGCTGCTTCCTCTGCAGATGTCAAATCTTCAGGGTCAACTTCTTCATCATCCTCATCAGAAGGGGAACGGTACTTCCCTACATTGGATGTATGAGCACCCGGGAGACCTGAGGGTCTGTACTGGGGACCCATGGTGGGCGCAGTTGGAGGTCGAGGTGGAGCCGGTCCAGGCATAGGGGAGTTAATCATGTAGCCAGGTCCTGTGGGGTAGGCTGGTGGCGGGAAGCTAGGGTATGGAGGACCTCTAGGTGGAACACCCGCCATGTGAGGTGGGAGGAAGACAGGCGGGGTTGGTGCAATAGGCGGCGGTGGAGGAGCTGCCGCCTGCTGAGCTATTCCTGCTTTCAGGTCACCCAGTTCTTGCTGTGATTAGAGAGGAAATAATGAGTAAGCTTGAAAAATTTATGAAGAGCATAAACACAACTAGTTTGTTTCATAATGCTTAAATGATATTGATTTTACTCTATTACAAATCCTCAAAAGGCGTTTGAAAAGGAAGCTACAAGAAACACATTGTTACAATCTGGCTGCTTGGCATAAGAGAAATGACATTACCTTGATTTGCTTCATCATGTCACGGTTTTCACCAAGGAAAGACTGAAACAAAAAAGAAATCAGGTTAGAAAAGAAAAAGATTTTAAAATAAGCATGAGAAAATATTTGGCATTATTTAAAAATTTCCATCAACCTTTACTAGGGCTGCCTCTTATTCAGGACAAAGGCTTGAAGGCTAACTTGGGGTAAACGTTTGTACAACTTTGCAAACTATGCTGATAACAAATAAATTTTTTACAAGTGCCCAAAATCATAATATCAAAGCTCAAGAGCTTTCAATTTTTCTGCAACCATCGTATGTTCAACTAAAAGTATTAACTCTGTGATTAGTACAAAATAATTTTTTTTAAATATTTCCTTAACACTTGCACAACCTTCCAAAATATTCAAAAATAATTTTTTTTTTAAACAAATTGAAGATGCCAGTAAAGAATAAGGGTGAAAAAGGGAGAGGGAAGGAAAGATAAAGACACAGAGATATGGAGACCAAGATATATAAGATGAGGGGATGTGACAAAGAAAGACTGAGAGGCGGAGATGGAGAATGGCATTTTCCAAGTAGTCCAGGGCCTCAAAAAGTCTCTTTTTTGTGCAGATGTTACACATATATTCATAGAGGAAAGATAGAGGTCTGGGGTTGAGACAAGACAGTGAAATTGAGACAGCAATGAGGACAGAAAAACATGTTATGAGGGGAGGAGGTGGGCAACGGGATAAGAGAGAAACGAAGGAAGAAAGACTGTGAGAGAGTCATGAAGGCCTAGTGGGAGAAAAAGAGAGGTGATGCCAAAAAAATAAAGGTCCTATATTAAAAATGAGTTCACTGGCAATTTTTTTGTTTTTCACACAATGACATACTAAAGCTAGGTATTTTGGTCACTATACAGCAGTTAGCCAAAGTTATATGAAGATTTTTGTAAAAATACAATATTTCTCTTTAAAACTGATGCCAGCTCTACTGAAATTTATTTCTCTTTGAAATTATAAGACTTACTTTCATACAAATTTTCACAAGGAATTTTTTTTACTTCCCAAATGATACAAAGTTAGAGTTTTTAGAATGTATGGATGTCAATATGAGAACATGTTTCAGCTGACCTTGAGGTCAGACATAAGACCCTGGTTTTCACCAAGCATGGTTTTTAGCTGGTTATTGTTTCCTCTCAGCTCTTCCATCAGTTTGGAGTTGATCACGATTAGCTCGTCATTGCGTTCCAGAACCATCTTGAACATAGATGATTGGCTGAAAAGTGTTACATATGGAGAATTTAATACAAAAAATATTCCTTTTTCTTTCTCTAAATTCCAACACTAAAATCGGTGTTTAAAATGCTACTCTACATAATGCAAACTTTGCATGTATGATTTCTCAGCTATTTAAATTATGAGTATTGAAATAAACTTCACAATGTGAGGACAAAATATCTCCTTTTTTAAAAAAAAAACAATGACAGAGAAACCAGAAGTAGAAGAAATATCCATTGGAGCTCATTTGACGAAAGAAAGAAGCAATTTAGCAAAATAATTACTAAGTCTCTTGATGAAAGTGCTTAAAACAAAAAAAAAGTTGATCAACTTATGTCCGTTTCTTCTCACTGATATACCTGTAGGTGACAGATTTCAGCTGGGCATCAAGTCTCTCCGGTGATGGTCTAGGACGAACAGCAGTCATATCGTGACGGTCACTGCTAGACGATATCTCAGGTTCCTCAGCTGCATCATCAGGTTCCACACGACTCTGTTAACAGGCAAGTATAAACGTCATTTAATGGTATCATAACATGCACTGGGTTTTCTTGTTAGTCACCACAATTACACAGTCATATTCTGAAATGTATAGTCATAAATGGAATGGTGAATATGGCAAGCTATTGAATTCATTCTTTCATGGACTAAGACCCTTCATGATTCCTTGTCTATGGAAATATTTATAATAGGGGGGGTCAAACATACATGATGTCAGGTTACTCAAAATGAGTTTTATGTCATTTTACAAGCTCTATATATCATGAGCAATGATCTAATGGCTTCTGTCTGTGTGTTTCTAGTCCTGTGAAATTTAAGTAAAATTGTATCTTATTCTTGAGACTATCATACCAGTGTTAAAAAGGATACCAGGATGTCATAACATTTTCTTGCTGCTTTGTTATAAAATTTTCTAAAAGGAATGTAAGAAACACTGACTATTTCTGAGTATCCCATTCATCTCATTGTTCATAAAAGGCTGTGCCGATAATACTCAATCTTGTCTTTGAAATTGGTTCTCAGCAGGCGTTTTGGCTCCCATCAGGTTCAATGTAAATTTCTGTAAGACTTTTTTTTTTTACTATTTTAAACATTTACATGTGTGCATAAAATAATATCAATACTAGTAAAGTTAAAAATGAATTTAAGTTGCATATTCCAAGTTTTTTCTGGCAGCCTATAAATGAATGTCTGCAAGTTTAACTTTTGGTTGACCTCTCCTGTATAATAACATTTTTTTTTTAAATCTAAAGATATCTTACCTTGCTGTGATTGGATCTCTCTGTCCCATTTGTTCCTTGAGCTTTATGACGCGGGGTGCTATGAGCCATAAATGCTCTCCCTTCTGAGAAACCAGGGGTGTCAATTCGAATCTCTGATGGAGATTTCAATGGTGTGTGGAAGGAATGACTTGGGCTGGCGTTTCTTTCATCTGAAAATGTTTTTAGAACAATAAGACTTTATTCAACTGCGGAGTTTCAATCAAAGAAAGGCAGGTGGACCCAGGTTGTAGAATGGAGCATATCTCAGGTTAGGATTACTTTGCATATACAAGGCCATCCATAACGAAGGGGAAAAAAGTAACTTTTATCCTACTGCTCTGTCTGAAACAGCGAGAAATCATGACTAATGTGGGATTATACCCTTGAGGAGTGTCAGGAGTTTAAAGCTCAAAACATTTTGTCACAAGATTTGGATCTTTGACCAGAGGACATAGGAAAAGTATCTGAATATTGCCCTAAACAGATCTATTATTTTCATGGACAGTCAGATAACAACTGGAAAATTAGAAGTCTCATGCGCTCTCACCTCACTCACTTCCCAAATACATGCTATGAACCAAGAAAATTAAGATCAATCAAAAATTCCTTTAAGTGTTGATATTGTGTCAGCAGAGTACAAGATCAAACTGAATTAATACACTGCCTAAGAGACTGATATATGTCTATATGACTAAGTCGAATTGTCTGAATATATCAGAGGTAGATGTTCAAGTCCTGTTCAAAAATGGACGATGAGATTATGCCCCTCATGACATACTCAAAATCAGCTTCCTTACTAAATCAACCTCTAACCTTTTGTATGTGAATGCAAACTTTCAAAGCTTAGAAGAGACAAGTGTATAATGGAAGAGATCTAAACTTGACACTTGATAAATAAAAGTTGAAAATTAGTCACCCTGAAAATGTATCCAGTACGGTCAAATCCATGGAATTGATGCAATCAAAGAATATAATTCCAAACCAAAGAAAGTAGACTTGAATGTCCAGTTCTTCTGTTATCAAGGAAACATCGTTGGCAAAGAGGACGGCGTAATAGTAGAAGTCACAGAAGTCAAAGCAAGAACAGAAGAGGCACAGGCAGCTTTTAGTGCCTTGAGCAAGACATGGAGAGTAAATGATATCTCTCTTTTGCCAAAGCTATGAATGTAAAGCCAAGATTGCTGTATTGTGAGACTCGAAATGAATCAGCAAACTGCACCAAATAGATCCAAGTTTTTGTTAGCAGTTGTTCACTCTTGTGTCTCAATATAAAATGGGCAGACAAGATCAGTAACAAGGAGATAGGCAATTAATAGGAAAGCTATCCAGGTAATGAACTGGTCAAACCTCAAGACAATCTGAAAACAGTATAACAAAGAAGGTGCTGGATTGCAATTCCCATGACAAGAGGTCAAGAAGAAGACCATAGGGTGCTTGGAGAAGGATAAGATAGAGAGATGCATAATTAAGCAGTGACTACATGAAAAATGTCAAAAAGCTGATCCTGAATAGGGAAGGGAAGGAAAGATCTTATTGGTAGCTTACCAGGTGCACTCAAAAGCAAGGAGAAAAATGCAATGATGATGATGAGAAACCCAAACTATCTAAATCTCTTAGACCAAACAAAAAAGCTTGGTGTCACAGACTTCAAACCCAATATAGTTATTGCTGAAAATGAGCATCTGAAGATCCGGTGGTATGCGTTAAAGATAAGCTTTCATGATTACTAACTTCACAGCTTCATCTCATGATGCTATTGTTCATAAAACTAAGATTTTTATTTCTAATCTCAACGACTATGACCTCTGGGAACCTATTACCAACGATTGCTTTTAACTTCTCTCCTCAAAAGATTGTTTACCCCATTACAAAAAAGCCATTGAGTCATGAATGTTGAAAGCATGGTAAAGGTAAATACTCTTTCAAATTATTTTAACTTATCCTCTGCTCACTAATTACAATCATTTTGCATACACCTACCCAATTCCAGATCATGTAACAAGACATCAAGATTATCAAGCTCATTGTAGACTGGCACATTCAATTCCTGAAAAGACACAACCATACATTTCTTGAGCTGAATGCGAATTAAAGCTTCCAATCTAAAAGATTTAACTACCATGTACCTACTGCAATTGCCATAAATAGGAACATTTTAACAGAACTTTGGTTCAGTTGATAAGGTATGTTTATATGTTATGGGATTAACTGAGACAGATCCTTCAATAAATTACAAGCATTTGGTTTGAGACATGACAAAAATCATATTCAATTATCATTCAATTATAGGCCAATTTCTTCAGAGAGCTTCCCCAACCCTCAACAGCATCCAAGATGTTCAATCAAATATAAGACAAAAGCATTATAAACTCACATGGGACTTGTCCCCCTCAAGCCTATCAAGGGTGTCATACAAATAGTCCCTTGCTCTGCTTGCCAGCGCCTTCCTTTTCAGTAAGCTCTCTTCTAAATCACTGTCTGTGCTTGCCTCTCGATCAGACAATTTCTTGTAAATCTAGTCCAATAAAAAAGAATGTAAATATTGCTCAAATATATCATTATCAGGGGTGAGAACTGGACAAAATATTTTATTGAACTTTTGGAATCAATCAATGAGAGCAGCATCCCTAATGCCCTCTACCCTTTCCAACCTAAAAATTAAACTGCAAACCCATACGGAGCATTTTTTCCAATGTCATTTAGCTTATTTATTTCTATTTTCAGATTAAGAGGCTGAATGATGTTTGGTGGCCCATGTACACCTGCGTCCACCAAATTTATTGCTTCCTGCATTTCTCTGGCTGAACTGAAGCATCACAAAGGTTTAGCCATCAGAGAATACATGTATACTTTACATACAGAGCACAGGTCTCTTTATTTTTATCTTTTCTAAAACATTTGAGCTGAATATGCTCAATATCAATTAGGTCTAGAAATTCTTTCAAGGCTCCACAAGGCCATCTAAAAAAAGAAACTAATGTGATACTTAGATCTAGCATTATAATTATTTGCTTTGAAATGGAAATCACCTAAATCTACTAAAACTATAATCACTGGTTTTTGATTATAGATTTAGATCTCTATTTACTCGAGCTTTACTACAGATTTCTCAATCAATCTTGAAATAAACAAAATTGAGGTAATATCATAGGTATTTCAAGGAAAAAACTGTTAGTTGTAGAAATCAGATGAAGAAATGAAATAAGAATAAGCCTTTGCTGAAAATAACAGGGAGGTCTGGATGTGAAGATGGAGAGAACAATGTTTTTCAGATGAATGAACAATAAGGTTAACAACTCGGTACCAATATCTTGGATGGTTCAATTTCAATACAAATCTCAATACTAAAATTGAAAACATAGACAATACACAAAAAGAAACTATACTGATATAATATATTGCCCAGTTTTATCCATTCCCACAGGCTGTTCCTTGAGGATGGAAAATCTCTTACTCTTAGTACAAATTGTTCTCTTTCTGTGAAATTTTACATACGTGGGTGAGTTTACGGATAAAAATGTCCAACATGCACGAGAGAAGGATTTATGGACGATCACATGACCATTCAAAATGTACGAAATTCCGTACAGTTACAGGAAATTCTCATCCTTGCATTGTTTATCCTGGGTTTCTCCTCTTTAGGAGATAACAAAATTAAACTACTTCTGTATAATTTCCCAAGGACCTGGGTCTCAGTTTTGATAACCATAACAGGTTTCCACGATTGTCATGATTAATATCTAGGACTTCTCTTGGACCTAATAATTATAAATTTCCCGGACATCTGGTTTCCTTCTTAGGCGATCATTTTCATTTTGTTAAAATTTTGCTCTATTGATGAAGATGGCTGTATGTACAATGAACTTGTATTACTTTCTTTGTACCTCATATTTTCTTATACTTAGTTTCTGAAGACCAGCTGCACATCTGGGCTACATTAGCGAAGGTCAAAATTTATCAAGTTGAATGTAACCTGGCATTCTTGTACTAACCCAGCATTGGAAAAAGACACAAAAGCATCAGATAGGTTGACATGCACAATGGGTGAGAAGTACTACTCTACTTTCACTATTTGAGGCACTTGTGAGTTGCTTCTATTGGCAAACAAAATTACTTTTTTCTGAATTTTGACCAAGACTGTGACTGGCACTTCTTAGCAAATTGTGAAATTTCATGATTTCCAAGACTAAAGAACAAAATTCCAGGACTTTCCCAAGATTTTCAGGATCATGTGGGAACTCTGCTATAAAGACATTGTGGGTCAACTTCTTTTAATTTGAGAAGGACCAATACAAGTATGTATAAGTATGAAAATGTAGAAAACAATCAATTATTACTTCTCCAATACATTTTCTTCATAAATTATTAATTGGATCACAGCAACATTTAGTGCCCCTAAAACAATTCTGCTGTTGAGAAAACTGGACACAGGGAAGCTAACTTCAGAAACTCCTTGCCTTGGCAGAGAGGAACTTTGCCCATGGGGTGTTGAGTTTCTCAAACCCCTTGATGGCCTCTTCTAGTCGGTCTCCCTTCATGGCATGCACAGCCAGAGCAAACACAGCCTCATCCAGTAGTGGTCGCAACATCACGGGGCTCATATCCATGTCGCCTGCTTCTTTGAACAGACGCTTTTTTGGCATTGGTGTGTGTTGGTTCCTGGAGGAAAAAGTAGGAATCCAACTGATGATCATCAAATTTTCAGGCTACCCCACTTTTACATGTTAGCTGCAGCATTTGAATATTTTGAAGAATTTTTCGGACATATCTTAATGATACTTACAGATTTTTAACATATACGTCTATAGCACAGAAAATTGATGTGTATACTTTCGAACGATTTTATTCAGGGTGTACTCTATAAACCTGAAGATAGCTTTTTTAATAAAGAAGGCCAGTGATTTTTCATTTCTATTGATCATGTGATCAAAAGCTATGAAGCTCAACCTCGGGTTAGGGCAGATCTAATCACAGGAAATACTGGCGAACAAGAAAGTAAACAGGGCATGAAGGCACATAACAAATAAAAAGTGTGCAAAAGAAAAATGCAATTGATTTTTTCCCCCCCCAGAAACACCAGTGTATCATCAGCTTCTTTACTTGTAACTTTTAAAGCTGTAAAGGCTTCATATAAAGTACAGGACTGGCGAAGTGAGATCTGATCCCATCATCAGACTACTTAGCCAGTGTTAGATGATGGAACAACATTGTTTGACAAAACACACTATACGAGCAAATCAGCCATAATGAAACAAGACTGGAGGATACTCTCCCCAAATATTTTGTAAGTTCAAAAGAGTAAATTTAAAAATTGTTGCAGTAATTTTAATTGATGAGCTCAAATATTAGTGAAGCTGGAAAAAGACTAGCATAATGTTAAAAGTATAAGACCTGCCACTCAAAATTCTTCAAAAGAGGAATCAGAGCCACAAAAAACTGGAATCTGAGAGAAAAAAGTGGGATACTTAAACTAGATTAGATATCTCAAATCTTGATTAGGTCTCATCATGATTTCTAAACATAATAACTGTAGGTTTTGAAAGTCTACAAACAATTAGAAAGTCCTTCGGTCTCGGTCTAGATCTAGATTTTACTGACAGAGAGGAGAGCTGGACAAAATTTTTTTAAATTGAACATTTCAAATCAGTCAATTATCAATGTGAGCAGAGTATGCAAATTTTTTCTATGCTTAGCCTATGAGGTTGAATGACCTGTTGTAAGCCTCCTCCTCCACTCCCCCCCCCCCCCAAAAAAAAAAAAAGAAAAAATCATTACTTTCTGCATTTCACTGGCTCAACTAAAACATTACATAGGTTTATTCATCAGTTACATCTAACTTAAAATGGAAGTTACAAATTTAAGCCTTTCTTTCCTTAATCTTTCTCTTAAAACATTTGAACTGAATATGATCAATATCGATTAAGCCTAGGTCTAACTTCATTTGTCTTTGCGTGGCCGCATAAAAAGAAAAACAACAACCTAACACTTATATCTAGATTTATTATTTGCTTTGGAATGAAAATCAACTAGATCTAATCTAGATTCTATAATTATAGTCTCATGGCATGCCCCCTTTTTGATTATAGATTAAGATCTAGAGATCTAGGTCTAGATCTATATCTAGTTTTACACCAGTTTTATTTTGGACTTCCAAATCAAGCTTGATAATCAATTAGATTAAGATATAATATTATTATCTTGATGCAAAAAAATTGTCTGGTAGTAAATATCAGATTATGAAATAAAAATAATCCTTTGATGGAAATAACGGCGAGGTTTGGATGTGATTGTGAAGATGGAAAGGACGGTGCATTTGGATGAATGAACGTTAAGTTAACAATTCGATAGCGCTAATATCTTGGATGGTTTCAACTATAAGAGAAATTTTGATATTATAATTGGAAATATAAATAATAAAGATAAAGAAAGAATATCTATATACCATAATGTCCTGTTTAATACTTTCACACAGGATGATCCACAGTGAGGAAAAAATATTGCTTTCGTCGTAGTATTATCTTTTCATGCCAAAGTTGGAGCTCAAATATCCTTTAAAAAAATCAGAATCCACAGATCATAAGCAGAAAATAGCAATTTTCACGAATTTTGTTAAAAAATCGGGATGATTTCACTTAAATTGGAATGAGTGGCAGGTCTGCAGTATACGGTCGGAAGAGCATTAAAGGATATCTCGTGTAATTTACCTCAGAGCCTTTTGAAGACCCAATTTAGCCTTCTCCCAGTAAAATGCCGCTCTGCTCTCCAGATGATTCAAGTCATATGCAGAACATCGACAACCATGCTGCCCGGAGCGGTAGCTTTTTACCTTAGAAGAAGAAGAAGAAAGAATTGGAAACAAATTGTGAAATTTACTAACTTAACAATTTTCATATATACCTAAGGTATTTCTTTATATTACCAGCTCAAGAATTTAACATTTTACTTGGTTTGATTTAAGGTGCAATATTCCACTATCCAAATTATTTGACACTTTTTGATGTAGACATTAAATCTAGAATATGATTATAGGGACATAAATATTACGGAAACAATGTATTACTAAAATATATAGCGGTAAGAATAAGTTCCAAGATATTTATTATAGTGACTAAAATCCCTAGTACAAAAAAACCAGACCTTTTTCCCCAGCAGCTTTACTTTGCTGAAATAATTCCATAATTTACAATGTTTAAAGAAAGGATATTGTCTATGGCTAAGTGGCAAATGTTCATGCTAAATAAACGAGGCAAACTTAAGCTATCAATCTTTAACCCATAGCATTTACTTAGTTTTATAAAACCATTATTATTATTATTATTATTATCATCATCATCATCACAAGCTGAAAAGCATGTCCTTTAAACGGGACCCTGGTGTCAATTTGCAAGAGCTGGGGTGCTTTTGTGCATTAAATAGGCCTATAAATGGTCTTGATATCTTTACTTTTACTAACATGATTCACCCATCTCTCTCTTATGTAGACTTTGGATATCTCTGTAATTCTTGACACAGAATTTGAATCTTGATCTTAACTCCTTTTGAAATTCTAAGCTAAAAGTAAAATCTAGATCTAGACCTTAATCTTTTGATAGAGTCTAGCTGCTGTAAATATCAAATCCTAGATCTGGAATCTTTGTCCAAGAAACTTCTTTAATATTATTATTATTATTATTATTATTATTAATTTTTATTATTATTATTTATTATTATTATTATTATTAATATTATTATTATTATTATTATTATTATTATTATTATATTATTATTATTATTATTATTGTTGCTGTTATTATCTGTGACATCTATATTATAAAAGGCAACTTTGATTTCTTTCTCCACTATCTCCTCTAAAACCACAAAATGCAAAGTAATAAAGTTTACTGAATTTTAATCTGTTGAGATCAGTGTCCCAAGCGGTAGAATAAAATTTTAAAAAAGTTTTGGATATAGGCTAAAAAACGCATTTGAAAGTTCATTATATATTTATTGTAATTAATTCAATTTTTTTCCCCAAGTTTAAGATGAACCAAATAACACTGAAAACACTCTTCTCAGCGGTTTACAATTTTCAAAGCATATGACGCCTTTAAAACAAACTATGGTTATTTTATACAAATTATTTATATATAAAAAACATAGTTTTCTTTTAATGGAGTGAAAAAGTGGAAAAATTTCAAAATTAAATGAAATTTGACCTCCTCCAGAATGAAGATTTTCTTCCGCGAAAATTCTAGATAGCTTTAGCAATCCAGGGTAACCCAATCAACTTAAAAAAAGAAAAACATGGCCTTGAATTTTTTCTCGGTAATATTGTCTGAGCAGTTGCATGTTCTTACTTTGTTATGGAGGGCACATTTTCACATCAGGTCTAGCACTACATTTATCTGTAATGGGTCACCAGACCATTGTGGTCTTGGTGGAGAGATAAACAGAAGAGAGGGCTTCTTAAAAGATTGCACCCAAATTTGTTTTACATTTTTTGCTTGTGATTTCTCCATTATTTAAAGAATGTCTCCATAAAAACTTGAGAAGAAATCCAATATTTCACGGTTCTATATATTTTAAAACTGGAGGAGATTTATCTGCTATTGTTGTAAAGTTTGCTTTTCTTTAATGTAGTTGTATGGCTCTGTAAAATTTGCTTTTTTATATGTTCATTGTTGTATGGCTGTGGAGGATAATAGACTTTTTTTTTCGCTTTCTTTTGAAATTTGCATTTCTTCAATTAGTTGTCTTCCCACCTGTTCTTTTGAAATAGGAATCATGCTTGTGAGTCATATTTTGGCTGAGTATAATGTAGGATTATTTCTTACCCTAGCATCCAAAGAGCGGGCAATATGACACATCATTTTCACAGAGATTCCATGGGATCCCAAAAGTCTGACTGTCTCCAAACCTCTTACTAGCACTCGACGAAGACGTGAAAAGTCGTCTCTGAAATATGTGATTGGTGAAAAGAATATAAGAAAGCACAAACTTAAACATTGTTGGAAAGAAGATCTTCTTGGCAGCTTAGAAATCTGAAAAGAGTGTTCGAAAAGCACATTCAGAGTTATGGTCCACCAATAATTCTTAAAAGGAAAGCCTTTGAAGAGCACAGATGCAGACAAAAAGAATTTAAAAAATAAAAAAAAAAAGTCAGGGCAAAGGGCCAATGATGTGAACAGAGCAACCTTTCACTTACTTGATGGTGTTGGTGCAGAATCTGAAGGCAGCGGTCCACCACTCCTCCTGCTCAGGTGAACACAGGGATTTAGCTAGGCTCACAGGGAGGATGTTGGGACGACCACAGCTGTCTCCATAGCGCAGAGTGTTTTCTGATATGACACTGGCAGCACAGCGCACTGTGGTCAGTAGAAATACCTGTTGGGAGAAAGATTGACTCTTTGCATGAGATAAGATTTAAAGAAAAGATCAACTCAAACATTTATAGAGGTAGCATAGAATAGAAATTTGATGAAAATCCTTGTGATTTCTCATCACTCATTCATTCACTACAACGCTGCTCCAAAAAGATTTTCAAAATGCCCCCATCTACAAAAAAAAGCTATTCCCAAAAAAAAAAGAAAAGAAAAGAAAACGATTAATTTGAAGCAGAAATTACATTATAAACAGATATTAGTGTTAGCACACAAGCATTTAAAGAGAACTTCAGCCACATCTGCAAAACAAAAGTGTGTAATACTGCATCCATCTAGGGTTTGGGTAACGGAATAATTTTAAGTGGGAACAAAGCGGGAGGGGTGGGGTATCTTGTGAATGTCCAAAAAATAATCAAAATCTTTTTTTTTTGTTTTAATTCATGCTTGATATTACTTCTGGTAGCTATGATACACTTAATCTAAATCTACATGAAATCATTAGAAAATCTAATGCAACAAATCTTACCCTGTAGGGCCCAATATTTCAATAATGTCCCCAGCTAGCCATTCTCAACCCCACATTGAAACCATCTAAGGTTTGTGCGGTCGCGGAATTGAAGCATGATGGAATAACATATAATGGACAGATTTTTTTTCCTATACACCAGCACTTTCATCGCCCTGGATGTATCACAGGGAAGTGTCCTCATTCACGGATTGTTTCCTATTCGACTCCAAACAAGACTTTACATGACAAAACATGTACTTTGAATTTATTTTGAATTTCTTCTAAAATTCTTTTTGGTTGAATGTTTGTCTCTGAACAACTGCGAATATCTTCAGTTCTTCTTGACCTTGGAATCAAGTGGACAACTCAAAAGAAACATCGATCACAATAACCTGAAAGGTCTCCTTGATGATTAAAAATGGGATATTTCCAACTTACCAAGATGTCTAGTTGAGACAAAGACTCAGCAGCAGTATCTTCAAGATTCTTTACACTGAACTGAATGTTCTCCATCAAGGTAAAGTGATCTGAACACATTAAAAAAAAAAAATCTAAATTAATGATTGATTTCTTCTTCAGTCAAAGTTTAAGGATTAGGATGGATCAAATTTCCTACTCTGTAGTTTGGGAAGGTGGAAGTAACATCGGAGGACCATTTTGTTATCAAGTCTCCTTGATAAAAGCTTCCACACATGTTTTTAAAAAAGAAAAAAAAAATTCCACCTAAAAAGGTCTCATACTACAGAAATAACAAATTTTCTCTCTAGAGCCCACCTATCTATCTACTAACACTCTCTAAAATTAGCATATTTATCATAAATTATGGTGCTTTCAAAAGATGTTGAAAATTCAATAAGTATTGGCAACTTTGAAATTCTTTCCCACTTATTCAGGTACCCCATTTTCTCCCTGATTTGATTGTTATCTATAATTTTGCATCACCTTACCGAAGCTTTTCAGAAAAATTGTATGAGTAGTGAAAAGACAAATTTTAATATCCTGTTCATTGTTTTATTCCCTCCTGGTTAACAAAAAATCTATGGTAATGTAAAGAAAATGAAATGTAGATATTAAATGAAGTGAGCAAAGCCATTCCATTTATATTTAAATTTAAGATGACAAAGGTTATTCCAGTCATATCCCAGTGAAATTTATCACTTTCCTAAACACAAAGTGTGATATTTATGTTAAATCAACAATCAAGTAGTGCCAACAGCATCTATAAAACCTTCCATATTAAGAAAAACACTTAATTAAGATAGAATCAATTGCATACTGAGAACAAGAGACGTTCTAACTATCTCAATTTCTGGCTTTTTGGAATAAGCTAACTGGACAAAGATAAAAATTAAACTGTGTGAATATGTAAAATGATTTGCAAAGGCTTGGTACACATCTGCCAGAAAGGGCTAACAGAGAAGGACAGGAAAGATGCTAAATAAATTGGAGAAAATTGTCATCAAATGCAAGATGCCTTTTAAATATATCTTTTGTTATAAAGGAGAGAAAACAATGTTTAATACTGGGAACTCTTCCTGATCCTGACGATTACTTCTCATTTAGTATTGATGATGCTAGAAAAAATTCCTTCCTTGAGAAAACCAATGAATATATCGGTTACTGGCATTGAAATTCCCTTGGATGGCTTAAAAAAATACTTTCAATAGGTTTCAAACTCAGGCGTAAAAAAAAAGAATAGATATAATAAAAGATCTTTGAAAATATACAAAGGAAAAAGATCAAGAAAAAAAAAATTAAAAACGTAAAGAATGAGCTTACAATTAGGTTGGGCATCCATGTCAGAAGAGTAGCGTTGTAAACACAGCCAGACCAAGTGGTTGAGGTTGCCCAAGTGAACTTGGTATGCAACTATGGGAGTAAGAAGACAAAGCTAAGGGCTTGGGAATTGTCTAACAAATGTAGATTACAATTTGTCCTTAATTATTAAAAGACTTAGTTTTTAAAACGGTAGTATGGATGAAAAAGTCAATATGCAAAATAAAAAAAAAAGTCCATGTTCACGACGGATGATTTTCTACTGCACTCTTAAAATGCAATTGCTTCTTTTAAATATAATAGATTTTTTTTTTTTAAATATTGACCTTAGCAAATTAGGGTTACACTAAAATGTTGGCCTTTTTAACACTTTGAAGGACTCAAGCTTAAACTCAGGACATATTCTTTTTGCAGATAAAAGTGGTGATCAATGAGTCCCCATGAAAGTTATTGAAGCTTTAAATTCCTGGATGTTGTAAATTTAGAAAAACACACATTGACAAAACTTGCTACGAAATCAACTTTGTTTTAAAGAGATTTTCTAATGCTCATTCTAATAAGCCACTAAGACATCAGCTTTGTTTTACAGGGATTTCCTAATGATCATTCTAGTCAGTCGCTAGAATTTGAGAAGTGACAGAGTGAGCAACACCTTCAAATACTATACAAGTTACATAAATAAATCAATTATTATTGTGATAAGGTTTCAGGCTTTCAGTGACAGAATGAGAAACACTTTCAAAAGCTATAATAGTGATATAAATAAATCAATTGCTATTGTAGTAAGATTTCAGGCTTTCCTATATCTAGATAAAAGCTAAATGCCAACTCATGCACACAGTTTTCGCCTATCTTTCACGATACCTCTGTCTATGTCCAACAAGTGCTGTTCGGTAAACGGTTCTCTCTCCCTCACATGCCCTACTACCATCTCTTGGGCCTGGAAAAAGAAGCTGGTAGCACCATGCATGCTGACATCCCTAGGACAGAAAAGCTGTTCAAACACGCGCTGATGACCATCTGCAGTCATGGTGTCACGGCGCACAGATAAACCCCACTCAGTGATTTCCTGCCACTTCTTCCTTCGAGACAGTTGACCGATCATGTGACCTGGGTAATTAAGGTAACAAGAGGAACAGTGTAAGAGAAGCAAATACCCTGAGGTAAAGCTATCTTACAGTCACTCAGTCAGTTAATCAAGTCCGAGTCGCAGAGTTTAAAAAAATTGTACTTGATTTAAAATAATAGTCATGCACCATTTGTTTCTACATATAAACATCAGTTTGACAATATGTTTGGTGAAAAGTAAACATAAAATAGAATAATAAAGAATTTAGATCCTCCACTTTTATCTGCCTTATCATGGCACAGGTAAATAAGGGTGATCAGAGCAGTTTCAACTCACCAACTTGTGACAAGCGATCATTACTCTGCTGGTGCCACCAATCATAAAACTTCTTGTGAGTGGTTGGAGCAGACACAAACCAAGGAGCTTGGGCATCTAAAGGACCTATGCTTTTACTTGCCAATAGACAAGCTCCACTAAGATGGTTGACATCTTGCCATGATATAGAACCCTGAGCAAACAAGCAAAACATAACAAGATTGACACTCTTTAAATTTTATCAAATCTTCATTATGAAATTTCAGCATTCTTACATTTCAATATAATTACTCTCTCTCTCTCTCTCTCTCTCTCTCTCTCTCTCTCTCTCTCTCTCTCTCTCTCTCTCTCTCTCTCTCTCTCTCTCTATATATATATATATATATATATATATATATATATATACACACACACACTTTATTTTAAGAAGCAGTTTAAATCCTATACACTGTAAAACAATACAATATACAAATCTTGAAAATATTTTATTGAACAAAGGGAAAAAAATTCCAAGAAAATGATTAGTCCAGCATGCAAAAAGTATGTTTAGAAAAAACAGAAATAATAATGTTCCACATACTGTTTGTGCCCTCTTCAAGAGAATCAGAGATGCCAAGAAAAACATCTGTCCTTTCATTTCTTTCAGCATCGCTGCCCATGTTTCATTGGAGATTCCCATGTTTACTGCAAATTTCAGATGCTTATCAAACCTGAGGCAAAAAAGTGATACATGATTGTCTCTAGTGCAACAAATATCACCTCTCATTTCTAATATGAGAAAGAGAGAGAGAGAGAGAGAGAGAGAGAGAGAGAGAGAGAGAGAGAGAGAGAGAGAGAGAGAGAGAGAGAGAGAGAGAGAGAGAGAGAGAGAGAGAGAGAGATATGTTACTGTTAATCTCTCAGAGCACTCAAAAATCCAGTCATGTCTAAATAACATTTCTTTCAGCCTCCCATCCGTCTTTTCCAAACAGGTAAAATCTCAGTAAGAACCGTAATAAATTTGAAAATTATCACTAACAATTCCTTTACACAAAATGCTAGTATTGGACTTTAAACCTAGGAATAGGTACATTGGTTGACTTACATGGGGAGAATAAAAGTCTTCCAAAGAACTTAAAAAAAAAAAAAAATTAAAGACAAAGACTAACCCTTTTCTTATCATGTGAACGCTAAGATCCAGTCTTATTCTCACATAATCCTACCAACCTGTTTAAAGCCTCAACACAAACATCTAACGTTTTGAGTGGCAGGCTCAAGTAGACCAAGTTTCTCAGGACATGCAGATAATGCTGGGTGAACAACGTGTCTGTTTGTGTGTCTGGGTTCAGTTCACCATATTTCTGCAGTGGATAATTAAATGTGTAAATGGAATTCATTTAAATATTTCTCTATTCATAATATAAGATTCACTCATTTGTCCGTAAACCTATAAAACCGTTCATATATTTTTTTTACTTTCTAATCAAACTTTTCTTTTCAATTAGACTCAACAGATGCCTAATATAATCAAACACTTTCTATAGTGGCTTTGTGACTTTGAACTTTCCTTGATTTGCTAGAAAAAAGTTTTGATAAAGCAGTTGCCTCCCTTCAGAAAAAAACAAGACTGAGAAAACTTGGAGACCTACCTTAAAGACTGTGCATAGACACTCAAACCAGGGAAGATCACCCACAAAGGCAGTGGTTAGGTCACATGTGACTGCTACATCATAGGCTTCATCACAGCGGTTGGTATTTAGGTACAGCTTTAAAAGCTTGATCCGCAGTTTAAGATCAGTGGGACGTTTCACCTGTAAAAGAGAAAGATAAATATGATACCTTGGTTTTAAATGATGTGCAAAACCATCTCAACTTCAATACTTTTTTTTTTAACTACTCTGAACATTCATATTAAGTTGCAAAATAAATAACAGGTCATCTCTTTTTTGCTTAATACAATCAACATCAGCCTTACCAATAGTAATCATGGTTTTCCTATTGACTAAGCATGAGGAGCTGTCTACTGATATCTGATCAGACATGATTTACTCAGCTGCCAAGTGACACAATGCTCTTTGCCACCACATGATGAACATGGAGGGTCCAGAAAAGACCCTCTACGCGCCATTTTTACCTATGCATGATTTAGTCATTTACTTATGCCTCAAAAATGGAGCATATAAAAGCCATGAAAATTGATTGAAAAGGCCTTATAAGCTATATAATGGACTGATTCTCAACTTGCGGAGTACAGATTACTCTTCATAAAGAATTATCAGGGTTTGGATTAACATTCCTGAGAAATTGAAGAAAAAAGAACAGCTGCAATCTGCGAAGATGTGGGCCTTTTCTAGAGGACCTTGTTGCACAAGCCTAATAACTTCTTTTTAAATTCATGATGTGAATGAGCCTTATGGACACATTTTGTTGTCTTTTAACACCTAAGGCAGGCCTATTTTGAGGAATGAAAACTAACATTCATAAAAAAGCTGAATCTGATTCTTTCACAAAAAGGTGAAAAATTCCTAAGAAAAAAAAAAGGGGGGGAAAATGCCAAAAAAAAAAAAAGGAATTTCAGCCTACGAGATGATTTTCAGCCTTGATTAGTTTTAAAGATTAGTTTTTAGCATCAAAGTCAATTTTTTTTTAAATCATTTTCAAAATGAATGAAGGGGCTTTTGCATCTCAGTTCCTCAAATATAAAGCATATTCATTCCCAACTAAAATCTAAGTCTCCAGGCTCTCAATCATAAGTTGTTTGCGTGCTACGGGGTAGTCTAAATCTACACCCAAATATCTTTGGTCTAACGTTACATCTGAATTGTTTGACTAAGAGGCTAAATATTTAAATTCTGCACAAGACATAATGCTGTGCTCTTTTAGTAATAGTAAATGAAAGTCCAACTTGAAAATTTCAGTAAATTTGATGTTTTCAAAATCTTTCATAAAATTTTTTATTAACAAAAAAGCACAAATCCGCTTTGACAGTACTGATATACTCATACCAACACATGCCCGTTTCTTTCTTCTGTGCGTCGCCACATATGGGCTGAGTTTTGCCATTAACCTGCCTTTTGCAATGCACAAGCAAGTAGACAATGAGGCAGCAAGATGTGTGCTGCATCGCTCATAATATTAGGCCTTCACTGACAAGCCTATTTGAACTGCATTCTCTTCTAAAAGCCTTATCTCAGTTACTCCAGATACTTCGCATCTTTTCTAAGAATATCAACCAATGAAAAGGTGACATTTTCTCCATCTTTGTACAAAATAAAGAGCAGCCCATGAGGTGTGAAGAACAAGACATTATGATCGACTAGACACGAGCTCCATCAAACAGCAACAGAAAGGGAAAGAGGAGAGCACAGTGAGCTGAGGCTGTGGAGAAAGCCAGAGAAGAAAAACAGGCTGTGAAAAGAGAGACCTTGCTAACCAGGCACAGATGTTTTGATCCACTTAAACCATATTTCTGACCCTTGTTAAAAAACTTGAAATTGTATTTTTTTTTCACTAAATAACCAATCTAGTTTCTTTTTTTTTAATTTCTCAGTGGATTTGTAAAAATGTTGGTATGTTTTATGGATCAACCTTGCAATAGTATTGAGGCGTGTATGCGTTGTATTTTTATATCCCTTTTGGTTTCTAAAAAACTGGGGGGGTCTGTTGAAAAATCAAAATAAAAAAAAATTGAGATTACTCTAATTAGTAACACTCTTGTAGCATCGAAATTTTTTTTTCACTTTGAACTACAAGTTTGCCATGTTTCATTGAGATCATCATATTTGAAGGACTATAGGTTTTGAATTATGTTTTTATTTTTGTAACAAAATCCAAGATGGCATTACCATGACAAGGCAGAAACAAGCTTTTTACTTTTTTTAAATTAACCAATTCTTTACTAATTTTCCTGTATAAAAATGCCACTTAGACATTCTTTACCACCCCCCTCAAGGTCATCTTGATTTTGAAGATGAGGTTTAATGCCAGAGTGATCCACCTTATCATAAATCATACTTGGATCTAGCATCAACACATGAGATTGATTTTTACTTACCAACTCAGAGGATATGATATTTTCCATTTCTTCATCCTTGTTTTCTCCATTTGCACTTGCAACTTCTGCTATTTGGGCCTGCAGAAGAGTCATAGAACAATGGCTGCTTAATTTTTTTTCCATCCTTATCTTACCAGATATTGCATTAAAACTCCAGGGTGACTTAATTTGTTGCTACTGCAGGTAAATAATAAGACTAAAGAGGATTAAATCTACATGCAGATTAATGCCTAACACCTGAAGACATTTTAAATATACTAGAATGAAACAGACCTCATGTTCCTGTTTTATCTCAATAACAACTTTTCAAAGAGAACAAAAACGGAAGAATGACATTTGAACAGATACGTTCGATTTTTCATGTTCCTTAGAACACACAATATTTCAAATGAATTCTTAAGAAATGAAATTTAAAACCACATGAAAGAGTGAAATTCCTAAGAAAGTTTTGAAGGGAGTACAAAATCGAATGCAGCTTTATCTAATATTACCATTATTTCACAAAGCACCCACACAAAATAATGTACCTTTAGTTGGAAAACCATATCACTCTTTGGATCAAGCTTTTCAAGTTGCTCCAACCAGTGCTATAAATGTAGGGAACAAAATTGATCAAGCGAAACAAAAAATAATGTACACGTTGCGTAAATAATTTTACATATATGGCAATATTACTTTAAAAATCTTCACCATCAACATTTTATTTTTCTTTGGTTTGGGGGTAATAAGAAGGAAAGGGGCAGACTTTTTTAAATGGTGATGACTGCCCTGAAGAAAAAGGGAACCAAATTGATTTTATTAAGAACCTTCAAATTCAAACCAGCAGGTGATACTAAATTTCATGACAATACATAAATATGATCCACCCAGCTTGCAAAAACTGATATAATATTAAAATGTAGATTTACACTTCTCAGCTCAAGCAAAGACAAAATACTTCAAACATGTCTTATCTCTTCAGCTATTTATTTCACCAAGCACAAGGTTATATAAAAATTAAGGATTATTCATGAGATATCAATTATAAATACAAAATAACGTTAAGATGTTTTACCTCCATCCTGGGCACATCAGTACCAATCTCTGTGTACAGCTTGCATACTGCAAAGTTAAAGGAACAAACTTATTAAAACTAACAATGTTATTCAACTGTATCAGGAATTATTTTGATGCAATTCACAACAAATATCCAATTCATTGAGAAAGACAAAGAAAAGTAACAAGAAGTTAAGATACTAAATTTAGACCATTTCTTTCCATTAATAAATAATCCAAAAATATATAAAGCTTTTAAAGATTTTACCTCCAATTAATTTAGGAGCCAATGAAACCAACACTTACTCTTCTGCACCAAATACTTGTTTGAGCTTACAAAGCCACCTAAGTCCAAAGCCCTGAGAAAAACAAATAATTGAAAAATGGTATAAATCAAAAAAAAAATTACACGTAAATCATTCGAGTAAAAGAAATTTTTAGTTTCAATGTTCATGAAAATTTAATATACAGAGAAAATTTATAACATGATTATTTTCCAAAAATTATTTATGGTGTAAACATTTGATAATGGGCATGATTTTACTAGCTTCTCTGCCAACATTTTTTTTTTATGATAGCCTTTTATTCTCTTTGAGGCAAAAGGCAATTTTTTTATTTCATTTTCTTCAAAAAATGTTTTCACAACATTCCTAAAGCATTTCAACTCTTCATATCCAAGTTGGTTTATACAGATGATCTCAAATTTCAAGCAGCAAGATCACGAAGAAAACTGGTCACTATCAATTTATTGATTTGATTATATGCAACATTAGTGGTTATCATCCTACTTTCAAGCTTTAATAGGCACTTGGATAAAAAAAAAAAAAAAACAACAACCCCACCTCAAACGGTGCACAATGACATTGTGGCAAAAAACTTTCCTCCTGAGATACCAACATGACTACAGTCTTAGAACTATGAATATTACTTTATCACACAGGAAATTAGAAAATGACATACATGTAAAGATATAATTGTATAAGAAAAGCCCTTAATACTTTCTCTTTTTTCAGTGCTTGTGCATTTCTGTAGTCAGCAAGTGACTACTTAATTAAGACGAGCAAAATAAAAATTCAACACATTGAGTTTCTAATTTATATTCGCCCATACAAAAATCTAATTTCTAACCTTCAATTATACGTACATTGTCATCTAAATTGAACATAAATTACAATGAAATCACAAATTCATTCCTAAAAAATCTTGTTTGAGCTTGAGTGACTAGATCTGCAAATATAAAAAGCTTAAAGAATTGGTAATAACTTAATTTTTCAAAAGCCCATACAAAAACAAAAACAAAATTCTCTATGAAACGGACATACACTTACAGACAACAGAGAGATAATGACCCATGCACTCTTACCCAAAGCTTTGGTGTTAACTGTATTAAGGCATCTACCTGGTCTATTGTTCTTTTGCGAAGGCATGAAAAGTTATCTAATACACTTGATAAGGAAGAGATGATTGGTAGTTACATATGGCAATCTTTGTGAAAGGTAATTTAACTGGTGGTACCATTTCAAGTTTCCATTTCATTTCTATCAGTCACATGCTTGTACAGCGACATTTAAAGACACTTGAGCATTTCATTTGGAGTGACTAGCTAGGACATTGTTCATGGGGCAATAAGATGGCAAAATAAATTCAAAAGAAGGAAACTTAAGGGTGTCGCACATACTTGGTTGTAGTATAACAATTGATTATAAAAAATTTTCATACCGCTTGTAGTTGTCAACAGCAGCCTCTTTTTGACCAAGGCCTTCGTTGATCTCTCCCATGAGCTGGTATGCTGATGGAACATTTTCCCTCACACTGAGAAATCCAGATAGATATCTGTAGAGAGAAAGAAACAGTATTAGAATTCTCTTTGGGTATAACTTACAAAATCATGTTGTATGATAGAAATCAGAAATCCAGCAATAGATCATGGTATGAATATAAATAAAGTGTGTATGCAATTATTATCTTGATGATGTGCATTTATTTCTTTATTCTCTGAAGAAAAATATGAAAAGATTTTACAACAGACGACAAAACACATGTTTATACCACATAATACAAATATTTCAGCGCAATTTTGGTAAACAGAAATCAACATCAAATCACCTTCTCGCAATACTGTATTCTTTAATGTCAGCATAAAGCCGGGCTATCTGGTAACCTTGGACGTTTCTCTGAGGGAAAAAAAAATACCAGTCCAGATTTGCAGCAATCAACAGAAATACAAACAGCTGGACACTTTAGCAAAAACATTCTCTTGCATCAAGACACTACAAAATATTATTATTATTAGCTCAGATAACAATCAACTTACAAACCTTCAAAGTTTTCACAGCAATCCAACATATTAATAATACATGTGCCAGTATGAATCATTGCACTGAGTGGAGGAAGCCACCATGATCAGTGTCAAACAAGCAGTGAGACTGATATGCCATCAAGTGTCATTTGGTTTACTTTTGTTAATAAAACTAAACAAACCTCTGCCACCACATTGCGATTTTGCTTAAACAAGAGTGTTGTGCTTTTTCTCTTATGAGAAATGAGGGCGAAAGTCTCATTTTTTATAATTTCAGTAGTTTTCTTGTAAAAACACAAAACGCTTCAAGCCTGTTCTCACAGATCGATTCTAAGTCTAGATTTAATAGCTGTTTTAAGTCAATGTTTTCCATAAAAATTCATCAAGAAAGAAAGAAATTGAGTGAGAACTCCATTTGAAAGGTGAAAGGTCAAAGGCAAAAGGTCTACTGTAGTGTTAAAAAACTATCAAACTAATGTGCAATTTTTTGCTCACATGCTGTGCCACTAAAATTTTTTCCTCCATCGTGAAAAAGTTCCTGCTGTCTCGTATTATTGGCAACACTGACCATAAAGAGCCATATGAAAAAAGAAGGAAATAGGATACTTGCAGAACCCGGAAAATTTCACTCAATGACTTAAAACAAATAAATCATAAACCTTGTTAGACATAGATTTCCTGACCATATTTTGTAATCTCCCAACCATTTAATTTTCAGTACCCCTTCTTCCCGATATTGAACAATTAATAAAACTTAAGACCAAGTGGGTGACAGAAAGGAAACCATGAATATACTATTGAAATTAATCACTTCAGAATGCTAGAAGGTCTTTTTTTTCCTTTAAGGCAGTCTCTCAAACTAAAAGTTGAGGGAGATACGCTATACAGGGATGAGAGCTAGACACAAATTTTTTTACTGAACTTTTTAAAAATTGGTCAATGAGAGCAGCGTAAGCAGGAGCATTCTCATTTTTTCCCTGAACTAAAAACAAAATTTGATTGTAAACAGAGCCATGATTGTGAAGTATTTTTTCTAATTCTATTTTTACTGAATTAGCTTATTTACATATTTTTTTTTCTCAAAGAGGTTGAATTACCTATTGTAGCTCATCTTCAGATGTGTCCCCAAATCTTACTGCTTTCTGGGCTTTACTGACTCAACTGGTGCACCATTATGGTTAACTCATCATAGTAAACATAAAAGACATTTTCTAGCTCACAGTTTCATAGTGAGCACTACTCTCCTCATCTTTATCTTTTCTTAAGACATTTGAGCTTAACTTGATCAATATTGATTAGGTCTAAAACCTCTCACCTAGGCTCCATTTGGCAGTGTAAAACGAAAAATAGCGATCTAAAATTTAGATCCAGATCTAGATTTGTAATTATTTGCTTTGGAATGAAAATCACATTGTATAGTTTCATGTCATGTCATGCACAATTTCTACAGATTTAGATCTAGATTTACTCTAGATGAAATGAAATTGACTGTGTTTGACGACAATTTTTGACAATTGTAAGTCCTAGGCTATATATCTAAAGTTTCAGTTAGGACAGATGATCTGAATATTTTTTTTTTCAGAGATTCCACCAGGAGAAAAATTTATGATGGTCAATGCCTAAAATCAGGAGAAAATGACTGATTGCCTGCAGAAAGTCTTGAGAGATTTTGATGAGGTGAAAAAGCAGTGAAGGAGATGCATACAATTTTTTTTTTGTCACAAAAATTTGTCTTCTTCAACCTCTATTTTTTTTTATTTATTTATTTCATAATTTCATCTTGTTTCAAATATTCATGTCTGTTCTGAGCGGAATTATTTCCCTTCTGTAAGGGTCAGGGATTCCCGAGAAGATGAAAAAAAAAAGATTGGTGTGGACTCTGACAATGATCAATCTAGATCTAGAACATGATCTATAGATATGTTGATTGATCTATCTCTGAATCCAATTCTGAGGATGAGTGACATTGCCCCAATCAAGACCTGAACCTACAAAGAGGTGAAATAACTTATCGTCTTTGAATGGGATATTGTTTTATTCTCTATTCAGTTACCTTTACTTTGATATATAACATGCATTTTTTATTATGAATGTCACATAAATCGGCAGTTGTAGCAACACCCAGGATGCTAACTCTCTGTAGAAGCCTAAATTAATTCTGATTGGAAGCCAAATTTATTCTGATGTCAATGACTCAATTCATTGTTTTGCATGGGACAAGTGGGCAAAAATAGGTCGTTCGGGGATTGCGGCAACAGCATATGGGGGCGCAAATTCACCACACGTAGCGGGATAGTTGGCAGGTCTGATACCCTTTAATATTTTTTTGGCCTTGCTAACTAGATTCTAGATCTAGATCTACACAACAATATTCAACTTTAATCTTTAATTGTAGAGTTAGACAGGATTGTGTTTTGACAGGCTTCACAGTTCATTGTCAACTTCATACAGTGTGGATTGGGATTTCTTTGAACAGTTTTAAAAGTCAATGTCTACGATTTTAGTAACATTTCAAGCCCGATTAAAAATTAAAAAATATAAGAGCTAGAGACAGATTTAGATCCATTGTTTATCACCAGATCTAGATCTACTCATCTATATCTAGAACTAGATTAGATTAGATTCTGGGCTAGTCTTTCAGTTTCACTTTCAACTTCGCACACTTGTATTGCAATGTGTCTTCTAGATCTAGATCTATGTACATTACCTCTTTCTCGTCGCGTTTTCTGAGCAGAATTGAGTTCACATGCTTGTCAACGTCTTGCTTGCGTCTGAACATTTTAAGTTCTCTTTATTTCTACTGGTTTTGTTGATAAATAAAATGATAACGGTCGATATTTCTCCTCACGATGACATTCCCATGAATTCACAGTATGATCACCGCCATTTTTAAAGGATACCTACTCTTGTTATTTTCCGGTTGACCCTTAGTTTCATTTCCTATCATGGACAGTTTTTTTCCGAGTGTTGTAAGAAAATTCTTTAAATAGCAACCTCACTTGCTAGCCTCCGGGTCAAGGTGGAGGATCGCATCATAGAGCAAGTTAGAGTCTAAGGATAAATATGAAAGCCTCGAGTTAAAATAATATTCGGAATATGAAGGCGTCCTATTCTCAAAATCATTTGATTATTTCACATAAATGGATATTTGACCGATTAACAAAATCGTTTTTCGCTGCCCTGAAACGAAACTGCACTTAATTATGTTTATTTTTGTATAGAAATTAAATTTTTGAAGCTAAATGAGTATTTTGAGTAGCCTTGCGTGTTTTCAGTTGAAGGGAATTTTATGATAGTGCTTATATATTAGCAAATTTTGGAATTAAAACGATGGTTTCACAGTTGCATGATTCCATCACAACTACTACTGCACATTTCAGTTGTATGCAGTGGCAGAGTTTTCGTTTTGGTTTCTGCAAAAATACGCGAATATGTGTGTATGTGTGAGTTAAAGTGACATTTGCAGGAAATGTGAGGTAGATGTGTTCTTAACATGAGCAGTAGTTTCAGTTGTTTTTTTGTTTTTTTTTGTTTTTTTGTTTTTTTTTTTTGGGGGGGGGGGAGGTTTAGCTTTTTGAAAACGGCAAAAATTGAAAAAAAAAGAGTTAAACAAATTGATTTGTATGATTCAAAGTTCAACAACATTTATTAGACATTATTTGTTTGAAAAAAAAATTCCAAGCACGTTCTGAGATTTATTTAATTTTCCTTGTTGAACGATCTTCAGGTACATAGTCTCCTATTCTTTGAATCTTTACATCATAGTTATACTAGCTTTTGGATCTATCTTGATTTCTCAAACCTATTCCTATCATTCGTTATTACTACTACTACTACTACTACTACTACTACTACTACTACTACTACTACTACTACTACTACTACTACTACTACTACTACTACTACTACTACTACTACTACTATTATTATTATTATTATTATTATTATTATTATTATTATTATTATTATTATTATTATTATTATTATTATTATTTGTTTTTGTATATCTGTATGTGTAAGATATTTGTAGAGTGATTCGCACTTGGGGAATGCATGTTTCCTCACTCGAAAGTAAAAGCACAGGAATCACAAAAGTTATCATGAAAAACTTCTGACTGAAGACAGGGAGCGCTGTTGTGTTGATTTCAGAAACCCTTTCTACATAAATTGTTTTAAAATATAATAATAATAATAATAATAATAATAACAACAACAACAACAACAACAACAACAACAACAACAATAAAAAGACAGAAATACGAAAAGATAGATTGGTAGCACAACCAGGGAGATTATATTTTCATTATTAAAATATTTAGATAAATTATAAACTTAGGTTAGGTCGTGTGTTGGGGATTTTGAGTAAACAAACGTCACTGTGAGTATTAAATGGCGAAGATTTTAAAATTTAAAAACTCATTTTGGCACATTATCATTAAGCTACTTACTTCCTGATTGGCATTTGTGTGTGGTTTCTGCTTTTGCTTTCGTTTTTTCTTCTGCGGGGTTGTGCGAATGTTGTCATTTTACAGGTTAGAGTTAGCCGAATGCTATTCCTGCTCTTTGACATCTCCAACGGTAAGAAATTTGTATCCCTTGGATAAAAAGCGAATACGATATCTGCGTTGTGACCATCCTTGAGCTCAATGAGCATGTCAAACAACTTGGTTTTTCTAACTTAACCTTGAGCATTTAACGACTAAATCTAAGCCTCTTTTGCGTCATATAAATATCTAGATAAATTTTACCATTTCTTTGATACAATAAAATGCATTGAAAGAAAATTTCTTTTTTGTGTGCATGAAATGAGAAGGATAACCCTTTTCTCAACATTTATCAAGTATAATGAGTAAAGTATTGGTTAGACTTCACAGTTGAATGTTTCCCGACGAACTCAAAACTTGTAGTGTAATGGGATTTTAGAGCAACATAAAAATGCTTATATCTTAAAAAGTATTTATTTGCGACAAATAAAACCTTCATATTCGTGTTCAGCATATCAAATTCATTAAGAATAATACAAATTTAAAGCTTAGGATGAGTTGGGCCGATAACTGCAATAATACCAAAGGATTAACCATCTCAAAGTACTGATCTTTGCAGCCATGTGTGGTTCAGGAGGAAGGACTTCCAAATGGATACAGTACTTATATCATATTAAAATCGGGTCTTAGAAAAAGATTGAGCAATAAAGAACAAAACAATTTAATCCCATCAGAAAGTCTCATCTGTTTGTGTAAAGGTCATTGCACAATTCGTGTATAAAATTTAATCCACAATTTGAAAGGAAAGTCGACAATATCTGTTCCAAAGCACCCAATTCAATTTTGCACTTAACTTAACACGATGGTTGGTTTAAAGTTGCTATTATATTTGTTTCATGTTTTTCACCTTGATATTCAAAAGTACCATACAAGTCTTGGCATCAGGAAAATCCGAACACAAGATTCTATGAAAAAAACAAACAGAAACAAAAATTTGCACCAAAATAAATCAAAGGCCAGGGTTTGGGTTGCACTTGATGACCCTTTCCTAAAATATATGATGAATATGTTTTACTATTCCAGAATGAGTTTGAGAAAAAGGTGAAAATTAAAAGGAAAAGAAAGTAAGAGAGAATCAGCAGGAGAAATCAGATGAGTTCAGAGAATTAATGACTCTGCTAAATCTGGCTCGATAATATAAAATCCAACCTCTAAAGGTCTAATCAATTACCATGCATTGAGTAAGAAAGAAACTATGTATAACAATTATAGTACTGATATTGATGTTTCAATTGAAAATCATGAATCATCACAATCAACGGATGATTCACATACAATCCCTCATCCTCCTCCAACTTGTTACCCCGTCAAACTTAAGCATAGATGATTCATTTTTTCCTACTCACAGCATAAAGATTTGTGAAGTAAGCCATTGCTACTCTCTAGCAGGAAGTTGCCATAAAAACCTCTGTTGTGAAATCTAAAATACTATGGGAAAAATAAGTACTTTTCATTGCATTTTGAAAATTAATATGGCAAAAATATCTAAAGGCAAGAACAAAGCTAGAGCTGTGTTTAGTGTCGTGGGAAATGCTTTTGATTTTATTTTAGCTTTGCCACAGTGCATGATGTTTTGTGCTTAATGTATGCACACTATTATGGAAATTATTTGTGACATGCATAAATCAGTCTTTGTTTTGAAAACATTTACGAGCTGTCTCACTGTGTACTGCCATTTGCATGTATCTTAATTTTTTCCCCTTTTTTTAATTTGCAGATTGCACAAGAACTTTGATATAGGCTGCTTTTATTTTTTTTTTAATTTTGAACCTTACAAGGCATGGTCTTAAGCAGTATTATTATGATCACCCCCATTGTGCTGGTATAGTCCATTTTAATGCTGTTTTCATTTTTGTAAAACTATGGATGCATTTTATAATTCATTGATGAGAAAGCTGCTTCCAGATTTTGACAACAAATATCGCAGGTATTTCTGTTACATTTGACTAACGAATACTATGAAAAGATTTTTGATTCAGAGGCTTGATTAAATATGACATTTTGTAGATCTATCTTACTATTTATATTGAGACTATTTTTCTTAGTTCTTGTGTTTAATCTAAACATAATCATGGAAATTTTCCTCAAGTTTGGACCTGACTTAGCTAATGCATAACGACAATTTTACTTAAAATCTTGAAGTATAATTACAATATGTTCTAGGATTTTCTTTCGCAGCTTTATCAAACCTATATGGTTTAAATTTGAAATGATTGTACTTCAACCTAAGTGAAAATTTAAAATACAATTTCTGAAGAGAGTCATTCAGTCAAAGTAATTGGAGGCTTTTCACCATCAGTTTAGTTGTCTTGATGAGCAAAATGGAATGTGAAGACATATGGAGGTCATTCTCAAGATATGACACTGATGTGATCATTAAATTTTTAGTTCTGTTGGTTAAGTCCACCTTACCCATCCACCACACTAATCCTTCCTCTGTATTAAGAGAGTTAGCTTAAACACCTGGTAAGAAGGGTTTTAGGTGGGTCATCAGCCTGTGTTGACCCAAGCACAACCTCAGGGGAATCTTTTGCTAATTAAAAGCTTTTCTACAGTATCTCCAAAAAAACTTCAGTGGTGAGTAAAGCAATTTATAGAATTCTACAAAGAAGTTGGCCTAGAAAAAAGTGTTTGCAAGTGTGCACCATCTTTGCTGACAAGAGGTCAAAGAGGAGAGCAGATCAATTTTGTTTTTCACTTTTTTGCATCAGTACTCCCAAAACGGAGAAGACTTTTGTACATAGCCATTAAAATTAAGACCTAGGTGTATTTCTGGGTTACTGAGTTGAAAAGGCAAGTGAGTGATGGGGACATTGCCAGATCTCTTAAAGCTAGCCATTATCAGAATCCTTCCAGGTCATGCTCATTGTGTTTATTACTTCAAAGCTTTTCTTCAGGGCTTTCCAGTATCTGATGGCAGATACTGGAAATGCAGCGCACAAAAGAAAGGTCTTGTAAGAAAAGTGAGGCCTTTAAAAAGAAAAGACAAGGAATAATTGAATCTGGGCAGCTGATTTATAATGACAGTCTTTGTCCATGGTGATTGAACTGCTAACTTCTGCAGACTGCGTACTTTTTAAGGCATCCATGTTATTTCCTTGATCTTGCTTCATACAATTTTCATGTCTTCCATAAAAAAAAGAACTCAGAGGACAACGATGTGAGTCACCAGGTGATCAACACTTAAATGGGTGCACTACACTGTCTGAACAAGAGACATTTTGTCTCCATCTTTGACAACTAGTTAAGCAAAATGTGCAAGTGTGTGTGGATTTTAACAGTGTTTACATTGAATAGCTATTCACTTATGTGTTGAAGGTAGGTCATGCCAAGTTTCATTCTTTCATGTATGTTATTCAGTTTGGAAGAAATGAGAAAGTGAAAAATACATGTAATTCACGTGTTTGCTGCATGATTTGATTAACTGTTAGAAAATGATGAATATTGTGGGCATGCATGAAAGATTTAATGAAATTTTCAACCTTTCAAGTTGTCATCTTATGTCATTATATTTCACCAGGGAGAAGAAAACTAAAACAGTTGTCCCGTCAGCCACCAGAAGCCCCAGTATGCAGGACTACATAGAGCGACGCTTGACTGAAGTCCACTACTCTGCAGTAGAATACAAGTTCTGTGATAAGTTTCTTCCAGCACTTGCTGCTGTAGTGCTCATCGTCTTATTACCATATCTGCACATTGGTGAGAAATTTCAATGATTCTTTTTTGTTTGCTTCTTTCATTTTACTTTCAATCATGGAATTGAGTTGAATGTTTCTTTGCATTTCAGATAAAGATTGAACTTTTATTATCCTGTTCTTTGCATTTTGCTCTTTGCTTGCCTTTTTTAGTCTTTGCTTCCAATTGGAAAGCAAACTTACGACTATTTCAAAAACCAGTTATTGTTTTCTTAATTGGCATTATGTGTGCGGAA
The DNA here is from genome assembly GCA_033675545.1 of Elysia crispata. Taxonomy (NCBI): domain Eukaryota; kingdom Metazoa; phylum Mollusca; class Gastropoda; family Plakobranchidae; genus Elysia; species Elysia crispata. The sequence goes on along the minus strand of JAWDGP010003874.1, from coordinate 381,036 downwards.
CAAAATTTTGCTTAGTGCTTTATTATCTCATAAATTGACCTTAGCCATTTCTATTTTTTCACTGTTCTTTTTAAATCTTCTACTGAATGTACACCACAGCTTTATAAGGCTTACCAAACAACTTCCTTATAATATTGTATTGATTTTGTTCCTCTTAGGTGTGTTTTACCTGAAGATCTGGGTGCCAGACAAACCTCAAGTTGACAAACGAGCATGCACATGTTCCTGCTTTGACACTGTCTTTCGAGGTAACATTGTATTTATCAAACTTTGGCATTTGAAACCTTGATTTGACAGTCTTTGGAAGCAGAGCTATATTTTCTTTTAAATTCTATCATCTAAAAACCTGCTTTTGTACTGTCATTGAGGTAATATTGCATTGGTTGAACTTATATATATATTGTCATTATTTGAGAGTCTGTGCAGAAATAGACAAGTGGATCCAATAATTTTTGTTGTTTTTTTTTTTTTATTATGAAAATTTGTAAAGATGTGAAAACTATGGTAATTTTGTTATATTTTTAATCCTTCAATCACTGAATGGCCATCTTCTCATGCCAAAAAGTGACTGGAAGTTGAGGTTCATAACAGCACACATATTTTTTTAATTAACCACAAATCTATATTTTGATCTAAATGTTTTGAAGAATGATACATGTACAATGATATTTATAAAAATTAAAACCATCTGTTAAGCAAACAATCATTCAAAGTAAAATATTCAAAGTTTAAAAATAAAAAGGAAAAATAAGTAAATTTAGGGTCTGGCTTTAATGTCAATGAATAAGTTCAGGTGCGAAGTCTATTCTCTTACCTTGCTGTCCCTCCCAAGCAAGTAAAACAGATAAAATATTAGCCACATATTCCAGATGAATGCTTTTATATCATAAGTTCCATTTATACCAGTGAAAGAATTGATTAAGTAAAAAAGAACATTTATTACAGTATAAATAGATTTTAATATTTTGATAGATCTAGCTGATTTTAGATCTCCTACAAAATCTTGTTGATGTAAGAGTGATCACATTATATTTACATGATTGTCTCTGGTACTGGTGATCTTTAAAATCTGATCCTTTGTTGTAGAAAATAAAATTTGTGTAACTACTTATATTAGGGTTGCTATTTTTTCTCTGCGAATTGTATTTTTGAATTTTGGTAGAATTTAAAATTTAGGACCAAAGTTTAGTAGGTCATAGGGATGCTAACATTTTTTTCCTCAGAAATAATTAACTGTTTATTCACACAAGACTCTCTTGCCTACTTTAGGCAGTTACGAGATGCCAGGGCTGGTGACTTACAAACATGTCTACTTCAATGCCACCTCCAACACCTTTAAGATCTGGATCTTCACTGTGCTCTTCATTCTTCTTGGTTATGAAAGCATCAAGTATCTGGTGCATGTGTACCGAACCTCTAGCTTCAGGCGCAGCTGGCTAGCACTGTACATTATTAACATATACCCTCACTATTATTCTTGGTGGAGTTTCTTTAGGTGAGTTTATTCAAAGATTATTGTTTAAGCGTCAATTAATTACTGTACTCAGAGGGTGTTTTCAAGGATATAGTTCATGGAAATTCCATGTAGATAATCATTGTGAGACAATTTGTTCCCAAAATCTTTTAAGAAAATATTTAAAAACTGCTTTTATTTTATTATATATATTACTAAATGTTAATGTTTATTTTATAGTTTGAAATAAGTATAAGTTTTTCTATTATTCTACGTCAACATTAATTTAACTGCATTTTGGAGCTGTTGGAGGGCAATGCCCTTTATTTTACCACTACCCTGTTTAGGGGGTTCACAATGCAATTTACAGACAATGTGATTTCAGCACTGTGGAGGTCATGAACAACTTTCAGCTAGAGCTGTGTAACATATATGAGCTACGGTGAATATGTATGGGTTTCTTCTGTTCTTGATTTTTCATGGAGGTGCTTATTTTATCATTATTATATTTTTCAATGATTTAATTCTTGCCATGTTTGTAATCTTATCTACCAGCTACTACAATGAAGAATTCTATACTTTCTTTGGTCATCACATGTTCTTCTGCATCACTGAAATAATTGTTACAGCCATTGTTCTCAACCTTTGTAATAAAAAAAATGAAGTAAGTATGTAGTAGTTAAACTAGTGTCACCTTCGTCAGCAAAAAATGCGTCCCTCTGTGAGACAAAATTTTTTCCAAGATTCAATGATATACTTTCTCAGCAGTCAAGAAAAGAAAAATGTACGATGGGAATGAATAAAAAAGGATACGAAAAGAGATTAAGAGATTTTATTTTTCAGTTTTTTTGTTCATTCTTATTTAGGAAAAAAGTTACCTATACAGTGGAAATCTCAAAAACCGAAGTCTCATTATTCGAATTTCTCATAAACCAAATTTTGCAAGATGATAGGTTTTTTTTTCTCTCTTTGGCTTTGTTAGAATCGGACTTGTATTTCGAAGTATTTATTATTTGATTCTCTTAATTCGAAGTCGATGCCACCTCATAAGTCATCACAAAAGTGCTACATGCATTTTTCAAGCAACAAGCAATGCCAATCACTGCCCAAGAAAGGCTGATCAGTGCGCTAACAAATCAAGAAGGGAGCAGATGCATTAACAATTAAGTGCCAGTGGCAACTCTGTACTGATACTGATGGCAACGTGGGACTGGGGAAGGGGAGGGTTGCTCGTTGCAGGCTCAGTACACACTCACTCAATGAGTCTTAGACTCTGTTATATCCATTTTTGTAATTCGAATACTCTTAATTCAAAGATTTAATCCATTCCCATACAATTCGAATTAAGAGGTTTCCACTGTAAATGTTTTCACTCTGTTAGTTTTGCATTACATTTTTTAATTTTTTGATCCCTAAAACAATATATATATATATATATATATATATATATATATAGATACATGCAGTGGAGTATGGATTCTTCGAATTTATTGGGGAATTTTTTTTATGTTCGAGGATGTCGTGTTCAAACAATTCTAATTTTAGACTCGGGCCCTGGATGTGCATTTGGGACAGTTTTTGTGAGTATTTTGAAGTGTGTTATTACTGTTAACAATGTAGAGTGACTTCCTGTTTGCTTGGCTTCTTCCATGCAATTCTGAGCATTACAAGGATACCCGATTTGACTTTTAGTATTACAAATAGCGGACAAAGGACAGGTACATCTGAACAAGACAATCTATCATTCCCAACTTTTTTTTTTGTAAAACCTTGTCTCCAACCCCAAGCGCTTATCGGATCTCAAACTTTTGATTCTAGATCTAGATTTAGACTCAAGGTCTACATTAATTAAGATTGCTGACACAAATTTCTTCCTAGCTAGGCGTACATTCACTATGATTCTGTCTAAAGTCGACTATCAAATACAATGGACGTTGCTTGTTCCTAAGTAATCTTTGAATATTAATCTAGATAAGGAATGTCTGTCAAGGTAGACGAGACAAAGAATTGAATGCGGAGCTCACTATTGTCAGTCCAACATTCTACCTTTTGAGCTATCCTTGCGTCCTAACCATCTGTTACGGGGTCGCTCCACGTAATTTTTTATTTCTATTATAACATATAGATATTGAAAAAAATTCATCCAATGACCAACCCAAATTCTGGAGTGAGGAAATAAACAATGAATAAATAGCTTTATTCTTTAACAGGAAATTGAGAAAAAGGGATTGGATCATTCAATTTTGCCAAATAAATATAGAGCTACTGAATGTACAAGAAACAATGAGATTTGATCATCAATTCTGCAATTAGCTACTAACACATAAGTAAGGCAATACTTCCAATTAATCAACATAATAGCAGTATCTTCTTGAAAATAAACCTGGTGCTCCCGGTTGTCTCAACACTCAGCAAACACACACTCCCTGGATGCTCCTGGAAGGCTTGTTGTGGCTGAACTCTGGACTCTAGATAATGATCCAGCAAAGGTTCCACAGCTACTGGTCACTTCTCTTAAAATAAGAAGGCATTAAAGAGAGAATCAGAAGGGGAAGATGTCAAAACGGATGAGTTAGAGGAATCCGTGATTTCGAGGGATCTGTGTTCGATCTAACCATGTTCCACTGTATGTATATAAAATGTATTGCAATATTTTTATTCATTTTTGCTAATACTCAGATGTATATTATATTTGTTTTCTCCAATCAAAATTTATTCAAAAGCTGAAAGCGTGGAAGATGCTGATGATTCTGGCCATCAACCTTGTCCACGTTATTGTATCCGGCTCAGACCAATTCATTGCCCATGTCCTCCAGGGATTTGGCACAAGCTTCCAAAATGCTCGCAACATAGGGCTCATGGTACCAGACATTTTACACCTGGCAATCCCATTCTATGAGCTTGTACTGTTTACAAGATCCAACAACTTGCGACTCTCTGAGCTGTGCTACAAGGAGGAAGCTTTATTGTTATTTACCTTTATAATTCTGGCTTCTTTAGTGGGACGTATTGTTTAAAAGTCATCATGGTTTGTATAGGTAATGAGTTTTGGAATTAAAGGAATCTTTGGAAGTTGTAGTGATGGATTTAAAATCTTTTTTTTTTTAGTTTTTAAAAAAGGACTAATCTTAGTTCACAAAAATATCATGGCTTTTTGCCATTGTAATATGCTTATTTTTCCAGGATGTTATTTCCATGGATTGAATATTTTTTAATTGGCTTTACTTTGAGCATTTTTTGCTATGTGAGAATCTTATGTCATTGCAAAGGTTCTGGGTTGTTGTTGTTTTTTTCTTGTTTTGAAATTTTTTACTAATAGCAAGACTTGTAACAATTTGTACTGGTATATATTTATCCTTCAGTGTATTTTTTAACAGATGATAATGATATTCTTTTTTACATTGTCTATTTCAACCAACTCAAAAACAAATAGGGACATTCATTGTACAATGAATTAAAAGAAGTATTCATGACATACTTTCTTTATATTTGCTCATCAATAGATGGTTGAAAGTGCAATGTTGATAATTAATATTTTATATTTTCAAATATCTTGAGGTAATTCAACAGTTGCGTGACGCAAATTTTAGAAATTAAAATACTTTTCATCAATTTCTTTCCTTGTTCATTTACTATGTCTTAAGTTGAGAAATATCGACTTGCCTCTGAGTTTCTCAATGGGAAACATATGACTGCAATAGGACTCCTCAGATGCACATGGTTATTGAGGTCCATTTATTACTATTCCTAGTATAATCTATCGACAGTTTTTATTCGAATCTTTAGAGTACCTACTTTTCTCTTTCTTTAGAGATTTGAACAGTTGAGTGCCTGCTAAAAGATTTTTCTTTTTCAGGAATAAATTTCAAGTTGTTTGAATAAACATCAATTAATTTAGGTAGATCAAGTAGAAGCACTCAGGCTGATGGTCTAGGCATTTAAACTTATCTAGATTGTTTGTTCAAAGACAAAGGTCAGCGTTAAACTAAAATAGCTTCCTGATGTTCTTAAACTATTAATTTTGTCACAGACTATAAGTATAAAAACTATTTTCAGCAAGGAATTTATAATTGCTAAGGCTTAGGAGAAAGCAGACTCACTAGAATTAGTTTTAGGGAAGTTAATGATGCAAGGGATGACCAAGACTTAGTGTACTTTATTTGTAAATTATGTTTAGCTAGTTTGTGAATAATATAAGATTCTTCTCAGGGCTCCCAGCCTTAGATAGAGATCTATAGCTCTAAATGAAGGAGGCTACTAGTTGATTTATTTGACTTTATAAATGTGAATGTCAATTGGCAATTAAAATACTGTATAGATTCAAGACTGAAGCCTTGGTCCTGATTGGATTTGAGTGTAGGTAAAAGCAGCCCAAAGGTTGCCTTGCTTTAGTCTAATTGTTGATCAATAAGACTTTAAATGACCCTCTTGAATCTTGAATCACATTTAGTCAAAGTGCCACACAAATGGCCTTCTCATTGAATAATGTAGGTTCTTTTGTCTGAAACAAATCTGCAAAGAACTTATTACATTAAATTTAATATATTTTTCTGTTTTATCTATATATGTTTTTAATATTTCTTTGTTTTTGTGAGCCATCTATTTGGATGCAATATAACGTATGATCCCTTGTATTTGTCAGGTTTTTCCTACAACTTGAGTCCCAATTGAAAGAAAATTTTAAAAGTTTACCCTTTTCCCAAAGTGTTTAGTCAGGACCTTTCATGAGAAAAGTTGACCTAAAAGAAATTTGTCGCATTGAGTATCAAGAATGGTTTTGTTCATCTTAGATCATTTATATATCTAGAAAGGAGTCTTTTCGAACAACTGTTAAGCAATTATGAAGTATGAAAACAAAGCCATAAAAGTTCCAGGGCTTAAGTCTCTATGTGTATGTGTGTATAGTTTTTAAAAGGGCTCTATGTGCCAATGGAAACATTTACAGAAATTAAATAGGGGACTGCTTATTCTTGTTCATATCATTCCAATGTTTTGTGCATTAAGTTTTTATGTTCATCTGAAAGGGTTTTTTACTTGGTGATCTTTGAATAAGTAAGTTATGCCTCTTTTATGTTAAAAACTTAAAACCTGTTAGGTTTTTTTTCTTGGTATAGTAGACTCATTTGAACAGCTTGCAAGGCATGTAGTAGTTTCTTACTCTGAAAAACTTATTTCGTACATTTATATACATAGCAAAATCGACTAAGGATATGGAAATACAAGATCTACACTTGAATTTTTATCATGCATTTTATCATATACAAGATGATTTGGGCTATTTTGGATTTATTTTTTCTATTTTTTTTTCTATACTGAAATACATTGTAAACTCTCCTTGTTGTGTAATATATTGGATCCTCAATTTTATAACTGTTATCTCTAAGCTGTAAACTTCATACATGTCATTGAATGACCTTATCATAAGAATAAGTTAAAAAATATATATAGTATACACATGTATCTCGGCATTTATTTTCTCTGTGTGTGTGTGTGAGAAAAAGTTAGACAGAAAGAAAGGGGGGGATGAGTGAGTGAAATAGATGGAGCACACAGACACTCATGATACGAAAAATCATTGTGTCATAAATAATTGAAATGAGACTAGGTTATCAAATAAATGATTAATTTATCCGGATTCTTCTTTTGCCTTTTCATGTATCATTTTGTATGTGTTGAAATCAGTCTTATGGAGTGTGTGTTTGTGTTTGTATGTGTGGTGTTTTTTGTTTTTGTTTGTTTGGTTTTGTTTTTTTTTTTTGCGACCGTTAAAAAATAACCCAAAATACCTTCAATGTAAGAGGCACAGAACTACAGACTCTCCCAAAGCTTGCCTTTGCTAAAGATCATTTCACATACATGTACTTTTATAAAGGGAACTCACACTTTTACCTTAGATTGCCTGTAGACTGTCATTTAGGGATGACGTTAAAGAGAAAACATTTGGTTGACTTAATCCAAAATAATTAAGAAGCGAGGATAAAAGTTAGAAGGCCCTGCTAGCGCTAAGAGGTAAAAAAAAAAAAAAAGAAAGAAAAAAAAAACAATTTAGAATTTTTTTAATCCAGACATTTTGTGCCGCTCTTTGAGAATTGAGATGTAAATCTTCCAGCCAGTGTACTCAGTCTCAAGTAATTTTTTTTTAATCCAGCAATACTAGCATGTGCTCTAGAAAGGGTTGGCAACGAAAAACTGCAGAAAAATAAGAACTGCAAGGTGATAAAGTATTTGATCGAGGAAAAGTGCCAAGAAATAGGAAACAAACATGGGGAAAAGTAGGAAATGCAAAAAGAAAACAAACGAAGTAGCGAAATAGCTGGCCGGTTCACAGCAGAGTTTTACAATAAAATGAGAATTTGAAAATTTTCAGACAAACCAAGGATATCCTCGCAATGTTAACTCAGTACCTGTGCTAGTCTGAATTGCGTTGTCACAAAGCTAAAGTAGATCATCGGGTATTGAAACACCCACTTAAGTGACGAAAAATATCAACTATCTCATTCTATGGGAAGAAATGGTAGCAGGCGCTGCACAAGATATCTCATCGGAAATAATTCGAAGAGAGTTTATGCATTTCTCTAAACCATTTTATCTGCTAAAAGACTATAATTATGTGCTTTTAGAAACTGGAGCGCCGGTCGCTATGTGGTTATAACGACCACACTTGATACCGGTACCACTAGTTCGACCTCCACTCAGACATTGGTTGAATTTGGAGCGTCATCCTTTAATCCTCCACCCTTTCAGGTGAAGGTTTGTTTGATATGCAGAAAAACTTTGGTATCACCTTGTAAACGGATTGTCTCAAATAATCAATCAAACAAAAACATTTCTAATGTTTTCAATTCTAACTACATTTAAAAAAATGATGAATGAAACTTTTAGTTCAAGGGGTACTGCGTAACTCAGTCTGTAGAGCCATGAACTGACGGCCATCAATACTCTAGGCTGGAACTTCCGAAGTTCCTCTGGAGAGGTCGACGCCCACTCACCCTTGGCTTGACGGAACGACACCGGGATACTTACGGAGCGTTAAACGAATTTATTCAAGGTACATACTATGAAACTTAACATATTGCAAAACATTGATTTATATTTTTTTCGGACGCTTTAGCAAGTATATAAGTCATGATTTTACGGCCTTAGTTATATTACCCCAATTTTGGTTTTTACAAAAGTATTTTGGGTTTCAAACTGTAATTAGGTTTTTTAAATCCATAATTATTCGAAACATACTGGTAGAGGTGAAATTAAATTTACTGAATCTCCGTATTTAAGATTGAATTATCTCGGCTAGGATATTTTATTAAGAAAAGTATTCGAAACAAGAAAAAAACATCAAACAAGCATACCCCCGCAAAAAAAGAAAAAAAAAAAAAACAAAAAAGCAACAACAATTCTTTATAATTGTATCGGTTCTGGGTAAGTCCAATTTTCGGTCGTGATGACTTGTATATTTTACAGAACACTTTGTCTAAATATGAAATCAAGGGCATAACGTAAGAATTGTAAAATGCATGTATAGTCTGGGGCTATTTTTCAAACTAATTTGCCACTGTCTCACCTATTACACGACTAACACAATACGGTATCTTTTTAGAATGCATCTTGGACTTGGGCCTAACTTTCTAGGTCGGTTTTGTTTTAAAAATCAACTATGTTGATTTGAATGACAATGAGATTTCAGCCGCTATTGGTAGCAAAGCCATCACTGACTTCGAGCTTACACTTTGCAGATGACTTATAGAAATGCAGAGGAAGAAGAAAGTAACTCAATCATTTAATGATTTAACAAGGCATGGCCAATTTATGGCATAGAAACCAATGCAAGAAATATACCAGTGGCTAACAGTATCATAAAAATAACTTAGACATTAAATTTGATGGAAAAAAAACAAAAACTAGGGGTCGCCAAGGCTTTCAATAGTGTGGAGTCTACTAAAGTGCAACGCTAAAGGATGAATGATAAACACAAAACAAGAAATCATACCCAAGATTGCCCAAACAATTAGAACATTGCCAAAACTCATGACCATGGAAAAATGCAGATCTTGAACCCTGTTCCAAAACCAGACCTACGCTTTCCTTGATAAGTTCGATTTTTCTATTTTAAGTATAAGGCAGAGCTAGAGAAAACGATTCATGCTACAGAAATAAATTATGCGTCGGTAAACTACAAATGCGGAAGTGGGTAAAAGAATGAAGGAAACTAAAAGAATGTAATCTAATCACTGGAAATAGTAAGAAAATGCTGGTATTTTTTCAAACTTCGAATCGAGAAGGACAAATGAAACAATAGGAAAACGAAAACAAAACAAAATTGTTGATATAAAACAGTGTACTGCAGTATGGTTATTTATTGATTTAGACTAACCTAAAAGTCAGACGCAACTCTTGATGACGTTTTATGCTGTGAAATAACCAAAACAAACCCAGCAGCTGATTGTGCGCTATATTTAGAACATAGTACACAGGGTGAACAAAAAGACGAGCGTCCCTGAAACCTCGGTAAGTCGAATAGATCAAATTTTTGTAAAACTAGATATCTAGTACCAAACTAAGCCATTTAATGTGATTTAAAAATTTCAGATGATATTAGATTCTAATTTCAGATGATTTTCTAGGTCATAATCCAGATACAAGGTTTATCAAAGTCAATGGACTGCAGCCTTCGAAAAAGTGATAAGGTAGACAAGGATGGATTTAGATCTAGATTTAGATTTCTAGTTCAAAGTGTAGATCTTGCTCCAGAATCTTCATGTTCTTGAACCAGATACACAATACATTCGCTTTTTACCCGAAACTACAATATCTTTATCAAGACTGTCAAAATCACAATATAATGTTACTTTCATTTGGATTGAGAAAATCATGGGTACAAATTTTTATGTTTGGCACATAATTACCTGTACGTTCTACAAAATAGAGGAAGATTCTGAACAAACATAAAAAGAAGTTCTTAAGTCTATATAGTTCTGAACAGAAACAAATATATCCTTTCTTTGTTTGTGAGTTTATTTTTATTTTGCCTCAGTAGATATCAGAAAAGAGTTTAAAAAAAAAAATTATTAACTTATAAGTCTGATTTGTAACAAGCATGATTGCCTGTTCAAATGAACAGTTGAGAAAGACAATTACATTGAAAAAAAGAACAAACTTATATCCTCCAGAGCTATGCAACTGCACTGAAGAAAAGAAAACTTTACAACAATGAACAGGTGACGGAAGACTAAATTTTTACTAAAGCAAATTGTACAACAATAACAGATATAAATAATATCTCCTCTAAAGCCATACAGCTGTATATAAAAAAGGAAACTTTACAACAATACTTCAGAGCCACTCGCAGTACAGTTTTAAATCATATTATAAAGATCGTAACTTGAAAAGTGGGTAAAATTGCAGATATCGGCCCACCTCACGCCGGGCTTCACAATTGTATGTTTACCAAACAAATCGAACTTGTAGTTTAATGGGATTTTAGAGCAACACAAAAATGCTTATATCTTGAAAAATATTTATTTTATGACGAATAAAACCTTCATATACGTGTTCAGCATATCAAATTCATTTTAAAGAAAAATGCAATTTTAAAGCTTAGGGTGAGTTGGGCTGATATCTGCAATAATGCCAAAACGTGAAAAGGGTCATCAAATTTTTGTAGGCGGCCAATAAAATAAAAAAAATATCGAAAAGCAACTCTAGATCATGCGATATTACTTGGGCATATTTTTAAATGCCAAAGTTGATTTACAAAACGACATTTTAAAGTCCCATTTAAACCCTATTAAGCATGTGAGACAAATGTCAAATTAGGTAGACATTTTAATTAGCTGTACAAATCTGTGTTTGTTTTTGGTGCGAAACGAATTCTTGAAACTTTTGTTTTGATTTTTAAATCCCATGGCGGTTGGAATAAGTTGGACTAGATCTAGGAGTCTAGGAGGTTAGCCTTATTCTCAATTAGAATATTAGATCTAGATTTAGATTTCTAGAGTGATTTAAATCAAGATATAATTTAGATCTACACCGTTCAAATCTGTGTTTGTTTTTAATATGAAACAAACACAAAGTTTGTTTTTCCAGCCTCGGCAAAATAATTGACACCAGGGTCCCGTCTATAGAACGGGGTTATGAGCCAGAATATAGAATTCTCCTCATGTTGTCATGAAGACATTCCTTCAATGAACAAGAGATCTCAAGCATAAAAAGTAAACTAAATTTGGGTGCAATCTTTTAAGCAGCCCTCTCTTCAGTTTGTCTCTCCGCCGAGATCATAATGTGGTGCTGATGACCCATTACAGATGCAATGTAGTGCTCGACCTGATGTGGTGAAAAATTGCTCTCCAATATAAAGTTAAGACATGCAACTGCTCAGACAATATTACTGAGAAAACAAATATTAAGGTCCGGGACTTTTAAAACTTTATTGAGTTTCCGTGGATTGCTAAAATTAATAATTATTTTATATCTAGATCTAGTCACAAATCTGGTGCAAGACAAATTCAGAGTGGCAAAGTAATAAAATGGCTTAACTTGAATATTGCTACAGTTATGTTGACAATCAGTGGATCTGGTCGATATCTTAGATCACAGTATAGAATTAGAAGTACGAAACGTGAGCAAAAGAAGCAGAATTGTTGATTACTTTGCAACTGCTGCTCTGTTAGAAAAAGTGACTATGACAGCTGTTCTTAAAATACCGACCAATCAAATCAGTACTACTTTCCTGCACAGGGCAGCATGTTTTCCATAACGCTTGTTTTTAGGTTGGAGTAGGTCAAATTTCATCTGATTTTTAACTTTTTCAGTTTTTCACTCTGTTTAAGTAAAATAACATGTTTTCTCTATTTTCATATTTAAAAAATAACAGTTATTTGTTTTAAAATACTCTTTTGATTTGAAGACTGGAAAACACTGAGAACAGTCTTTTAAATGTTATTTGATTTATTGTTACAATAAAAAATAAAAATAAAAAAATTTTTGAATTTAATTAAATAAATATATAGTGTACTATTTTAAAATGCAGTTTTTTAGCCTAAATACATTTAAATGTTCTTTAATGTTTTTTTTTGTACGACGTGGGACTCTGATCTTGATAGATCAAAATTCAAGAAACTTTATCACTGTACATTGAGTGGTTTTGGAGGAGGTAGTGGAGAAAGAAATCCAAGTTACCTTTTGTAATATAGATATGTTTACTCAAGTTCTGTTAATAATTTTGGATGAATTCAGCTTGGGCAATAATCACCAAATTCTGGATCAAATAATTGTTACCAGAGCAATGACAAGAACTGCTGCTGCAAAATTTGTCTTCATACAGAATTTTGAGTAGCATTGCTATCAGTAGACTGAATCCAAATAGAAAATAAAAACACTACACTTGGAGAATAACTTGGTAATTATAAAAGATCCAAAAGGATGCGTGTGTGTCTATGAATAGTATAATACAAGGTTTAAAAGGAAATAGGCATACAACTTTATAATAACAGGACAAAAAAGAAAGCACAAAACTGTTATCAGTTCAGCATAAATTTTTCACTTTGTAAGCTTTGTCAGTATTACAAAGTTCAACGTTTATAAGGGACAGACTAAGACAAAGTGGACTTTCCTACTCATTTACTACTTGCATCTTTTTATGCTATCTTTTTATGGAAATATAAAAAATCAGAATGAAACAATTGAGAGGTAAAAAATTCTATGGACTGGACAGACTAAGACAAAGTAGACTTTCCAACTCATTTACTACTTGCATATTTTTATTCTGTCTTTTTATGGCAATATAAAAAACCAGAATGAAACTTTTATGGGCTAAAAAAAATTTCCAATGATGTATTTGGCAAAACTGGAATTTCTCAAATAAAAAAGCCGAACTTGGCAAAATGATGCAGTGGAAACCATTTATTAGGAAACAATTTCTCATTGCATTTTCACGAAATGCTTGTAACTGAGTGGTTCTGTATAGTTTTACTTTTAGGGATCTGGTTATGAAAACTTTTTACTTTAGTAATGTGAGTAAATTTAGAAAAATGACAGTATATGACTCCTCCTATGCAAGGTTTTGTACTCATAGTATTCAGGGGATATATGGGACACCAACAGTGATAAGCAGTGCTACACAATACAATATGGTGGAAAATCTTTATTATCAAGAACTAGAAATATAATATGATTGATTGCAAGCAGATATTTTCACTTAAAGCTTTTGCTGTGTGGATTTTTGTTCTATTTTCTTAATTTTTTACTGATCTAGCTTTTAAGTGAATTTGTACAAAGCATGTCATTATTACAAAGTGTTTATTGTTTTGTTCTTGTCCTTTTCGTTGTAAGTTCTCTTGCAAATAGGCTTATCACATAGTATCAGTAATTTTGATCCATGCTGGTTGACTTTTATGACTGTGATTTTTCACTGTAACCCTCTTTCTATCAAATGATAACCTTTACCCTTACAGTTACACCTGGAGATGTAAAAATATTTCAATTATTATAAGTTCATTGTAGGAATATTTCAATGCAAAGTTTCGTATGGTGTGAATTATGTATTGTCCCATCTGCAGTATAGCCTCATGAAATTTCCTTGATTTGCAACCAGTTCTGTGCTTGTCATTAAAGCCCATTCCATGTTTTGTCAGTATGGTGTGAATTATGGATTGTCCCATCTGCAGTATAGCCTCATGAAATTTCCTTTATTTGCAACCAGTTCTGTGCTTGTCATTAAAGCCCATTCCATGTTTTGTCAGTATGGTGTGAATTATGGATTGTCCCATCTGCAGTATAGCCTCATGAAATTTCCTTTATTTGCAACCAGTTCTGTGCTTGTCATTAAAGCCCATTCCATGTTTTGTATGGTGTGAATTATGGATTGTCCCATCTGCAGTATAGCCTCATGAAATTTCCTTTATTTACAACCAGTTCTGTGCTTGTCATTAAAGCCCATTCCATGTTTTGTATGGTGTGAATTATGGATTGTCCCATCTGCAGTATAGTCTCATGAAATTTCCTTTATTTGCAACCAGTTCTGTGCTTGTCATTAAAGCCCATTCCATGTTTTGTATGGTGTGAATTATGGATTGTCCCATCAGCAGTATAGCCTCATGAAATTTCCTTTATTTGCAACCAGTTCTGTGCTTGTCATTAAAGCCCATTCCATGTTTTGTATGGTGTGAATTATGGATTGTCCCATCTGCAGTATAGCCTCATGAAATTTCCTTTATTTGCAACCAGTTCTGTGCTTGTCATTAAAGCCCATTCCATGTTTTGTATGGTGTGAATTATGGATTGCCCCATCTGCAGTATAGCCTCATGAAATTTCCTTTATTTGCAACCAGTTCTGTGCTTGTCATTAAAGCCCATTCCATGTTTCGTATGGTGTGAATTATGGATTGTCCCATCTGCAGTATAGCCTCATGAAATTTCCTTTATTTGCAACCAGTTCTGTGCTTGTCATTAAAGCCCATTCCATGTTTTGTCAGTTCACTCAGTTTTAGTCGTTAGTGCCTGTAGGTACTCTGCAACTCTTTCTGTTCCTGTCTCTCTGTCTGTCTGTCTCTGTCAGTCTCTCTCTCTCTCTCTCTCTCTCTCTCTCTCTCTCTCTCTCTCTCTCTCTCTCTCTCTCTCTCTCTCTCTCTCTCTCTCTCTCTCTCTCTCTCTCTCTCTCTGCTCCTCTTGCCATTCAGGGAATTTTTGAAGCGGCAAGGGAATCTTGATTTTTATTCATTCAAAGAAAAAACACCAGCCATATCCAGCGTCTCAATGGAATCTCCTCCAGACTTGTGTTTATTCCTGTTTTGATTGTACATCTCGTTATGGTAGCTCTTTGCTCCCAGCATAATCCCTATGAATTATACTCTATCGAAATCTCTTTCTTTCAAGGCATAACATTTGCTATTTTTTATGGTGTACAATCTTTTGCAAATATAGAATCCTTAATCATCTAACACTGTAACACTAACAGTTTGATTTGCTCAACTTCAGTTTGGTTTGCGAGCTGTTTTGGTCTCCGACTCCTCCTATGGAGCTTTCAATGCTAACTGTTTACCCCTCTAAAGGGGTTCCTTTAATTGTTTTAGCCAGTTTTCTATCTATAGGTGAAGTTCAGACTTTAGCCAGCTTCAAAGTCAATCGGAAAACATTCTCTGCTCAGTAGGCTAACAAATCTGCATCTCTGTTGTATAGGCTAAATGTGTGATTTCCTTGATAATTTTGAGTCTTGCTAGTGATATTTGTACGAAAAAAAAGGGGGCTTGATGACATTATAATGGTTTCATCAATTTAGAGTTAATTGATAGCAGCAACAAAAGTGAGCAAAAATTCATCATCTTTTTAAAACAATGAACAAAGAATCGCATTAAGTCTTCGACAACACACAGGTTGCCATGTAACACTTTTTGTTTACCAAGCTTGTATAACACGCTATTCTGAAACTTAATCTCCTTAAGGCACATTCTCAGCGTTCTAACGGCATGGTTGAAGATCAAAGTTGGACAAATTATGGGACAACTTTAATTAATACAGTGTATTTGTTTCCATAGGCAGAAATATTTTTCTGTCATGATTTGTCTGCTGAAAAAAAAAACAATGAACAGTTCTGAATTAATTTTTCTTTTTGATTTTATCACTCTTCTCTCTTTTAAACAAACTTTATTGCCTTTTGTCTGTTGCACAGCATTATTTACTCTGATATTGTTCTTTTCCTTTTTTTTTGTCTCTCTCTCTCTCTCTCTCTCTCTCTCTCTCTCTCTCTCACACACACACACACACACACATACTAATCTCTTCAATAGGGTTTGGGAGTGGGCATAAGTATGTAAATAATTAATACGTGTATTATACTCTGTGACGCATCGTATTTTCGAATGACATTACACGTGTTTTTTATGTTTTCATTTACATGTACTTCTCTCAAGGATTGTAAGTAATGGATTCACATGATCGTCACGATAAAACAACTAATCAGAGGGTCAATGTATGCACCAGGCTTATCTTGGTTGCTTCAAATTATCAAAGGTATGTAAGGTGACCTACTGGTCTAGTTTAGCGTTTGGCTTTTAAAAAATGCAATTCATGTATGCATACTGCTTTTGATGTATCCTCTTGGAGTTGTTGTTTCAGTTTCCAGCCATGCCGCATAGACATTTCTTTCACCCATTTTAGTAAAACAGCTGGTTGATGGACATATAGATATATTTGTTTCTCTTTTAATCTGATGGGAATCGTTGCGGTTCTGTTGGCACGGAACTGTGAGATTGAATTTCCCACGCTCGGTGAAAACTCGCAGAGTTTTGGAATTTTTTCGCGAGGAAAATGAGATCAACGCGAACTAAAATTATTCAATGAGTTTATTTCGTCTTAGTTTTAAAGCGTTTTGTTCCCTTGACGAATCTGCTTTTTTTTTTAAAAACTATTATGCGGTAAACAGCAAATCGCTTTCATTTGCTTGTCTTCCCTTTTCTTCTGAATATTATTATTATTATTATTATTATTATTATTATTATTATTATTATTATTATTATTATTATTATTATTATTATTATTGTTATTATTACAGTCTTGGGTAACATTTTATCTTATTTCAAAACATACTCCTTTACGTTCATTTATTTTATGCAATAAAAACAGAAGAGAAAGTAACATATTTTGCACATCTCCTTCTCTCTCTCTCCTTTTGGCTCTACATTCCTTTAAATTTATGTAGAAAAGGCGGGAAGATCATAGCAGTTCAGCAGAAAATTACTCTGTGTTTAACTAGGTGCAGCTCAGCGAGTTGCAACCGACAAAATAATTCACTAATCAAAGTTTCTTCTAGTGTCGCGCAAACATCGATTACTCCAACATAATTATACCATCAAAAATATAAATTGGTCATTCGTAGACGGGGCAGCGGGTTCATTCCCCCCCTCTTCTCGAAACGTTGAAGACTTCTCGGTTGTTCATCCTTTTATCGCCATCGAAGAACCAGCAATCTCAGATTCTCAGATTCCGACAAAGCAAAGAAAAAGTGCTGAAGAAAAATATTATGCTTCTTGATATAGTTTAAGAACATTGCTTATCAGGAATGAAAGAACTGTTTTTTTTCTTTTTTTTGGGGGGGGGGGGGGTGATGTCAACATCTCTGTTTTCATAACTAACTTTATGTAATAAGGAACGTGAGGACAGTAACTCATACAGAGCAGTAAGTAATATTCTGTCGGACTGTGTGGAAGGAACGCCGAATAGCTTGTTTGATAAAGTATTGGACTAACAGTAACAATAAGAAAGTTCCAGGTATGATCCGTGGCTAAAACTGGTGATGGTGTAGGATGTCATTTAAAAATCAGCCTTATCCAACTCAGATTTACTCTTTGACCTAAACCTTGAAGAAAAAAATTCTCTAGGGATAGAAATACGTGCAATTGGTTCCAACATGTTTTGTAGTCTGATGCAAGAATTACAACGGTTCTCCCTCCTTCCGGTTCCATTTCATTGCTCGGTTATTTTGTTGCCCGCTGGTGATAACAAAGCTCGTCCACGTCTGCCGACCCAATTCCACAGTTCTCTGTGTGATTTTCACGCGCGCTTTCTGGTGTCCGCTGAATGACGGTTCTCAGTATCATATTAACTTCATGTATTACATTGCTCTCTTTTTCCATCTCCAGCTTTTCCGACTCATTATCATATTTGTTGTTTTTACAGTTCTCTCTCCATGAGTAAAACTGCCTGCCAATTAAATACACAACAAAACAACGTTTACAATGTATTTTCTTGTGTCAGCGCAGATGTTATCAGTAAGGGGAATGAAATTCGGACTACATGTTGTTATAGACCGTCACGAGCTTTGAGAACACATACTTTTTTTGTTGTAAAAATAATATCGACCCTCCCCCCCTACACACACACACACATACTTACACACTCACCATTTCATTTGCGGCATTTTAATAATTTTTTAAATCTTTTTGAAACGTGGAATTATATACCTCTCTGCATTTCTAATTACGTCAATGGTTTTGAGCAGTCTATTTCTTCCTTAGTGCAGCCGCTAAGGCTCGATGTGTTGTTTGAGAAGGTTAGAGTCGTTTCGACTTCCCAATAATTCAGCTATAGAGAT